>JACEFZ010027515.1:0-294466 GCA_014155875.1 Cepaea nemoralis | reverse complement strand
CCACACAGCGAGCTTTCGATTTGGACTTTCCACATAATGGATTTGCTATCCAAGCAATATTTCATTTCATGCCTCTGGGTCTTCATGCACCTTTAAATGTCAACCTGTATGTAGTTAAAGTAAGCTGCGGTCAACTTGAGCTGTTGATATCTCCATAGAGCTTATCCTCAAATGAAGCAGGTGTGGGCCAAAATATCTTTCTCTGTTCTGCATACGTTGGGCAATCCTGCAGCAAATGTTTTGCTGTCATTTTCCCAGTTCTACAATTACATTCATCAGTATCTCCTATCTTTAGTTTATTGAACAAGTGGTATTTCAGCCTGTTATGTCCTGTGCGGAGTCTGAAGATTGCTACTTGTTCTCTTCGGTCGAGTTTGTAATTGCATCATCCTTCTGATGGCCTGATGCTCTGATTCCCATTTGGTTCTATAAGTGCTTTTTATCAACCTCTTTGCCTCATTATAGTTATGTCTATGCAGGCTGTGGTAGTCGTCGCCCTCTTTTGCCAGTCTGTCAGCCTCTTCGTTTCCAGGTATACAGCAATGTGATGGGATCCACTGTATTACAACTTTTTGGATTTCTGGCATAGACCATGGAGTGCTGCTCTTAGGTCAGTTAGTCTGTGCTGTTATTGCTCTTGAGTATTGAGACAGCTGACTTTGCATCTGTGAGATAGCTATTTGCTCTCTTTATTTTCCTCCATCAGGAGCATTTCTGCTGCAGTTCAAAGCCTCTACCTCCGCTTTGAAGTACTTGAAAATTTTCCAGTTGCATTGAATGTGTTTTTTTCACTCCATTTTTTAAATTAGAGAATTCCTCCTCCTCCATCTCTATTGAATTTTTGGCTGATCCATCTGTATATGCATGGGTCCAATTCCTGCTTGGTATGTTCTTTTATGTAGTTTAGGGTTATTTCTCTTCTTTCGGTTTCATGCTGAGTGTTCTTTTTCTCAATACCAGGAATGTTTCTATCATCTCAGGCAGTTGCTGGCTGTCTCCAAGCTGGAAGTTGTGTGCATTGTGTATGGGCTTGACTGTTGATATGTTAAGTATAGGATCTGCCCTAATCCTTCGTTTTGCAAGTTTCTACAAAGTTGCTACGCTTCAGTCTTCCCTTTCCAAAACCATTAAATCTGTGTACATAGGGTGGTCTGTCAATCTTCTAAATTTTTCTGCTTGTTGCTGGCTCTGCTATCTCTTCTATCCTGCATGGTTGTAAACAAGTGATCTTTTTTCTAGTTCATAATAGGCGCTGTCTTCAGGCTTCCAGTTATGATTCCGCATTCCTTGGTTTTGGACTCTACTTATTTTGTTAAAGTTTGACTAGCTGCTGTTGCCCAAGCTTGCAATGCCATATCCAGTACTGGCCTCACCCGTCCAGTATATAACTTCTTGAGAACTTTCTCATCTGCTCCACGTTGTACCAGCAAGCTTTTTCATGATTGCCATTCTCTGCCTTGCTCTTGTTTCGATTTTTCTCAACTGTGTCTTCCATGTCAGGCGACGATCAAAGGTGACTCCTAGATAGTTTGGATTTTCTTCATGGCGCAATATTTTTCCATTCAATACCAGCTTAGGTTGCTGAGTTTTATTTGAGAGGGAGACACTGTGCATGTTGTTTTCTCCTCACTTATCTTCACTAGCCATGATTTTGACCAGTCCTCTAGCGCTAATAAGGCTTTGCTGTATCTGCTGTTAGCTGTACTAATATATTCTTCAGATTCCATATGGCTAGGTCATCTGCAAAGGAGTGATGTGTGTACTCTGGCTGGAAAATTTTCTGTGATGTCATTATATATGCTAGGAATAATGTTGTGAAAGAACTCCTCCTTGGGGGACACCTTGCTCCAGCACATCTTTTGCTGTTTGTCCTTGTACTTTGTCCTGGCAGTTCTGTTCTCAAGGTAGTGGCTGATCCATTTATACATTTTTCCACAAACATGCATGTTTTGCAGTTTACTTCAGTCCTTCCTTCCATACTTTATCAAATGCTTTTTCTAAATCTATCCAGACTGCTAGTGTGTGCTTTTTCTCTTGAAGGCATCCTCTATTTCCTGAGCTCATATAGGTATTTGATCTTCAGTGGATCTGTATTTTCTGAATCCTGCTTGGTGTGGTGTTAAGAGTTGTTTTCTTCCAGATGCCATGTTAGCCTGCATTGATAATGCGTTCCATTAATTTTCCTACACGCTCAGTAGAACTGATAGGTCGATAGCCATTTGGTTCTTCCAGGTCTTTTCCTTTCTTTGGGACTGGTATTAGTATAGCTTCCTTCCATGCCTGTGGGACTATCCTCTCTTCCAGCTTTCATTTAGGACTGCTAGTAGTTTCTTCTTGCCTTGGTGCCTAGTCCTATTAGCATTTCATTTGTGATTCCATCCTTCCTGGTGATTTCTTCTTTTTTAGGGTATTCATTGCCTGTTCCATTTCTTCCATTGTTAGATTGCCATCATATATTCTGCTGCTGTCTCTGTATTTCTATGATGTATCTGTTTGTCTTTGATTGCTTTCTTCTGTTCGGTTGTAATATCAATGTGGTTTGCATTTGCATAGTGTTCCATTAGTGCATTTGCAGCCTTTTTGCCTGTAAGCAAGGCATTTCCTTGTTTAATGTTATTTGTTTGTTTCTAGGTCTTCATTGTTCATGGGCTTTCACTAGTTCCATAGTTTGTTTCCATCCCTGTCAAAATTCAGGTTTTCTGTTTTTTCCTCCAACAATCTCTTGTTGTTTGATTTACTGTTCTTTTATATTTTGCTGAGATGGCTTTGAGAGAGATGTTTGCTCAATTGTTTGTTCTCTCTCTGCTGTCTTCCTGGCATCTTCAACTTGTCCTCCAAACTTTGTAGTTCTTCAGTCCAGTATGGTTTGTAATTTTTCCTCGCTCCTCTTGGAATGGACTCAGTGGCTGCCTGTATTATCGCTCTGTTTAGACTTTCCACCATTTGCTTTATGTTGCCATATCGTGTATTTATGTTTTCACAATATTTGTCTGTTAGTATGGCAAATCTGTCCCAATCTGCTCGTTTGTAATTCCAGCGGGGCAAGGGCTTTTGCTCCTGTGGAACATACTCCATATCATTTCAGCTTGATTGGTCTGTGGTCACTACCTGCTAATTGGTCCAGCACATGGCGATCGATTTTGTGGAGGATGTCTCCTGTGCAGAAAGCTAAGTCTGGAGTAGAAGTGGTAAGCCATCTTCTGGAGTAGAAGCTCGGTGTGTCATCCGCTTTGTTGAGTAGATGGAGATTTGAGTCTATTTCCCAGTCCTCAATTCATCTCCTCTTTTGTCAGTATCTGGGTATCCCCATCTTTCTGAACGGCTATTAAAGTCTCCGACAATAATGCAGTTTGTGTCAGTTATTTTCATGTTTGAGAGTGTAAGGTCCTTATCTGCTGGGCTATACAGATTGTAGATTCTATTTTCACGTCCTTATCATTATATCAACACCTATAATTTCCGTTTGGTTGTCAGAGATCACAGATACTTCGCTGCAAGGTATTGTATTTCGTGTAAGTATTAGAACTCCTCCTTTGTGTCCTTCGCGGTCGAAACGTGTGGCCTGATATCCTCTGACTGAGAATTGTGATTGGCGTTGAGGTGTGTCTCTTGAATGCATGCCACATCTATTCTATCTTTATGAAGACGCTGTGTTAGGGAGTCTTTCTTCTTGTAAACTCCTTCGGCATTCCACTGTAGTATGTTGAGTGTCCGGGGTATTTGGTCAATAGCTCTTAACCTACTCCTCTGTGCCTTGACTCCACAGCACAGGGGAAGGTGACCACCAGTAGTCATGGGTGGACCCCCTCGAGGCAGGGGCCCGGCACTATCACCGCCTGATGGGACTTCACGGGATTAGCACCATATCGATTAATTTTGATTTGTGACATCATGAATTAAGTTACGTTGCACTGCTTTGTCAAGCCTGTGGCTCAGTACATCCGATTTCGACAAGCATTTATTCGGGATGCTTTCCCTAGCCTTTGACTGTCCCCAGTCTACCTACAAGGCAGCAGGTTTCACGTTGCACTGCTTTGTCAAGCCTGTGGCTCAGTACATCCGATTTCGACAAGCATGTATTTGGGGTGCTTTCCCTAGCCTTTGACTGTCCCCAGTCTACCTACAAGGCAGCAGGTTTGTGTGTCTCTTCGTCTGGTCCCTCTCCCTTGACCTGTCCGACATGGGTGGCCCTACCAGTAGCTGTGCTACCGTCGGCATAGCTCTTGGGGTCATTGGGACGCACAAGCCCCTCTACCTCGTCACGGTGGACACACAGCAGAGGGGACTCACACTATCTATTACAACTATTACAAGTCGGGGAAATGGGCTGGCTAGACAAACTGGGCTGGCTTTAATGGGCTTTTTCAACTGGGCTTGTTTTACTGGGTCTCTCGGTGGGAATTTGCGTACCTAACAGTCCCCGCCCCCTGTCATACTTTCGTTGCAGACTGGCAACTGCCATAATTCCTCCAGTCGCGTCCAGACACAGAACATGCAGGTTTTAGGCAATGGTTCTTTTCCCCCTCATTCCGACGCCAATTGGGCCGACTCCGGGTTACGGAGTCGGTGTTTTGGGTATATGGTGCGCGACTCACAGGTCGATAGCTCTGCTCCTGTAGTCCAGTCCCAGTACTCAAGTCACACCCACTCCAAGACCCATCAACCCACACAGGCCCCACACAGGGGCAGGTACCCCATTTTTTTTTTTTTTTTTTTTAAAGTCCGAAGGCCACGACCTACTTTCATTTATAAAGGGATTCTCCAAAAAATATTTGTACTCTCAGAAGCTTCCCCTGTCTCCGAAATGCCCAGATCCGAAGTTTGACGCGCTCCTTTCTGTCTGTTGTAGTGGCGATCACGCATAATCCTCGTACAGCGCACAACAGTGCCCACTGGGAGCTGTGTGGTCTTGAAGTATGGTGTCCGCCTCGAGTGCTGGAGGTTCGGGTTCATGCCCCGGTGATGCCGGGATTTATTCACGTGGACTTCTAGTAATAGATTTCCCTGTCTCTGGCTAGTTTAGATCGGACGGCCGTATGTATCGTTGCGCAAGTAAAAATAACCCTCGGCATCTGGAATTCAAAAATAGTAGCCTAAAGGCGCTACCCGGGCAAAATTTCGAGTTAAAAATCTACCCAAAGTATGTTCAGGATCCTTGCCGTTGCTTACGGACTTCGTGCAGCTGAGCTGAGTTTCTCCAAGACTCAGATTTAAGATTCGTGATGGAAAACGGAGCACGTATGGGTTGCACCCGTGTGCGTGATGTTGATCCATCGCACTAAACTAAACTAAACTAAACTAAACACAGTACTAGAATTGGGTTGGGCGCTTCACTGCTTCCCGACAATCAATCGCCTCTCGCCGTATCTCTTGTGCATTTCATTAAATAACTAGGTTGTCACCAGTGTCTACCTCAAATGACATGCTAACACTATGGAACTCTTTTTATATTGAAGGAGGTGGACAATGTTGACCACCGATTTATTGGCATCCTCACTATGCTTTTAATTTATTGCGCGGACCTCAGAGAGAAGTGTCCAAGTAGTCGTTCAGCCCCTTCTCCCCTCCCCAGGTATATATACAACAAAGCGGCACCAGTTATCGTCTACGGCCATACCACGTTGAAAATACCGGTTCTCGTCCGATCACCGAAGTCAAGCAACGTCGGGCGTGGTTAGTACTTAGATGGGTGACCGCTTGGGAACACCACGTGTTGTAGACAATTTTTTTTTTTTTTGTTTTGTGTCTTGTGTTTTTAGCCCTGATTACAAGTTTGTTGTTTTTGATATCCGCCTGTCTACTAGCACTGTAGCCCTCCGGACAAATCTACAGGTGCTCAGTTCTCCAAGTGAACCCGCCCACAACAATACAATACGTGTTGCTGGCCTTCTTATTCTAAGAACCGTAGCTCTCAGGACAAACCCGAAAGTGTTCAGTCTCACGCACACCAAAGACAGATAAGACAGACAGCGAACTCTTGTGCATCAAGAGGACCCCAAGAGAGTAACTGATGATGGTTGCACGCCCAAGTTCTGGTCTCTACCACGCACAACAGCACTCACACTATTCTATTACAACTATTGCATAAGTACTTGGTGTGATGAAGCGGGGCAATTGGTCAACTCCAACAAAGGCAACAGTGACTTGGTTCTCGTTGAATAATCATATTGTCAACAATCCAACACCAACTGTAATGCTGTGTTCAGAGACGGTGGTAAGAACGCAGGCAATGAATTACCTGGGATACGGTTTGATCGAAGCCTTGCTATAATGTGCACATAGAACAGGTGATAACAAAGGCCAAGCGGGGTTTGGCAGCGATGCGGGTGATGGCAGCAGCAAACTGTGAGCAGCGCCATCTATGTCTTCTGTACGAGGGGCTGGTCATGTCTGTTTTGGAGTATGCAATGGCAATCCTGACTGTCAGCCATAAGCAGACAGAAAGGATGGAAAGGATACAGAATGAAGCTATGCGCATTATTCTTGGATGTACAAGAGATACAGCATGCAGGGCGATGCGCTACCTTCTCGATTTTCCAACCATTGAAGAGAGAATGCAAGTTTGCAGGGCACGTGCCTACCTCAGAAGTAACGCAAACACACAGCATCCACTGCATAGTGAAATCAGGAAGGTGAAGGGCAGCAGGTTAAAAAGAGGCCGGTCGTGGATGGGTCAAGCCGAGGACATTCTTCAACAGGTGTGTTCACTTGAGGACTTAGAACCTGGCGAGGAGTGGGTGCAAGTGCCAACAGACTTCTGCACATCCTTTTCAGTTTGCATCCAACTAGATAGAAAATGCAGACAAGAAAATCCGGCTGCTGTTGAGGCTGAAGTACAAGCGTTGATCTTCGAGAATTCGCTAGACAGTGACGCGGTCATCTACACAGATGGGTCGGTCGTCCGACATGTGAGAAGCTCATGGGCCTTTACAGCTCGGGCCGGAGGGAGAATTGTGAAGGAGGACTCTGGTGCTTTCACTGAAACCACAAGTAGCCTGACCATGGAAGTCATGGCAGTAAGTAAAGCAATAACATGGCTCGAGACACAGGACATTCACTAAGGCTTGTTTCCTTAGCGACTCAATGAACATGATCAAGAGGATAGAGGAGGGGTCGATCCGAAGAGAATGGTTGCTGCCTCTGAAGCGGTCTCGGCTGGCAAAGATTAGTTTCATCTTCGTGCCAGGGCATGCGGGAGTACAAGGAAATGAGCGGGCTGACAAGCTCGCAGGTGAGGCTACTGTTGAGGGCGGACGCGCCATGGACCAGGCTGACATTCTGAATGCTCTACGAGAAGTGAGACTTTTGCAAGAACCAAGTGATGACTGTGAATCTACAACAATGGCCAGACTGCGAGAGCAGCAAATTAAAAGAGGGGTGGCCAAACAAGAACACTACGCAGGAAGCCAAAGAAGATTGATAAACCAACACAGAACTGGCGTCGTTAGCCGCTACACGCTGCGGGATTTGCTGAGGAGGGGATCCGAGCACTTATGGACTGAATGGTCCGATGTGCAACGAGGATGATCTGTCGACTAACTAACTAACTAACTATTACAAGTCGGGAAAATGGGCTGGCTCGACAAACTGGGCTGGCTTTATGGGGCTTTTTCAGCTGGGCTTGTTTTACTGGGTATCTCGGTGGGAAATTGCGTACCTAACAGTCCTCCCCTGTCATACTTTTTGTTGCTGACTGGCCACTGCCGCCATTCCTCAGTCGCGCCTAGACACAGAACATGCATGGTTTAGGCACTGGTTTCTTTTACTCCTCATTCCGCCAGAAATTGGGGCCGTCTCTGGGTTATGGAGTCGTTCTTGGGTATATGGGTGCGCGATTCACAGCTCGAACGTTCTCCTCCTGTAGTCCAGTCACAGTACTCAAGTCACACCCACTCCAAGACCCATCAACACAACCCACACAGGTCCCACACATGGGCAGGGACCCCAGGTTTTTTTTTTTTTTTTTTTAAAGTCCGAAGGTCACGACCTACTTTCATTTATAAAGGGATTCTCCAAAAATATTTGTACTCTCAGAAGCTTCCCCTGCCTCCGAAAGGCCCAGGTCCGGAGTTTAACGTGCTCCCTTCTGTCCGTTGGGAGTGGCGATCACGCATAGCCCTCGTACAGCGCACAACAGTGCCCACTGGGAGCTGTGTGGTCTTGAAGTATGGTGTCCACCTCGAGTGCTGGAGGTCTCGGGTTCAAGCCCCGGTGATGCCGGGATTTATTCACGTGGACTTCTAGTAATAGATTTCCCTTGGTCTCTGGCTAGTTAGATCGGACGCCCGTATGTATCGTTGCTCAAGTAAAAATATCCCTCGGCATCTGGAATTCAAAAAATAGTAGCCTAAAGGCGCTACCCGGGCAAAATTTCGAGTTAAAAATCTACCCAAAGTATTTTCAGGATCCTCGCCGTTGCTACGGACTTCGTGCACTGAGCTGAGTTTCTCCAGACTCAGATTTAAGATAGGAGGAAAACGGAGCACGTATGGGTTGCACCCGTGTGCCGTGATGTTGATCCATCGACTAAAGTAACTAAACTAAACTAAACACCAGTACTAGAATTGGGTTGGGCGCTCACTGCTTCCCGACAAACAATCGCCTCTCGCCTTATCTCTTGTGCATTCATTAAATAAATAGGTTGTCACCAGTGTCTACCTCAAATGACATGCTAACACTATGGACTCTTTTTATATGAAGGAGGTGGACACTGTTGACCACCGATTTATTGGCACCCTCACAATGCTTTTATATTATCGCGCGGACCTCAGAGAGAAGTGTCCAAGTAGCCGTTCAGCCCTTTCTTACCTCCTCAGGTATATAAACAACAAAGCGGCACCAGTCATCGTCTACGGCCATACCACGTTGAAAATACCGGTTCTCGTCAGATCACCGAAGTCAATGCAACGTCGGGCGTGGTTAGTACTTAGATGGGTGACCGCTTGGGAACACCACGTGTTGTAGACAATTTTTTTTTTTTTTTGTTGTGTCTTGTGTTTTTAGCCCTGTACAAGTTTGTTGTTTGATATCCGCCTGTCTACTAGCACTGTAGCCCTCCGGACAAATCTACAGGTGCTCAGTCTCCAAGTGAAACCCGCCACAACAATACAATACGTGTTGCTGGCCTTCTTATTCTAAGAACCGTAGCTCTCAGGGACAAACCCGCAAGTGTTCAGTCTCACGCACACAAAGACAGATAAGACAGACAGCGAACTCTTGTGCATCAAGAGGACCCCAAGAGAGTAACTGATGATGGTTGCACGCCCAAGTTCTGGTCTCTACACGCACAAACAGCACTCACACTATTCTATTACAACTATTGCATAAGTACTTGGTGTGATGAAGCTGGGGCAATGGTCAACCCAACAAAGGCAACAGTGACTTGGTTCTCGTTGAATAATCATATTGTCAACAATCCAACACCAACTGTAATGCTGTGTTCAGAGACGGTGGTAAGAACGCAGGCAATGAATTACCTGGGGATACGGTTTGATCGAAGCCTTGCTTATAATGTGCACATAGACCAGGTGATAACAAAGGCCAAGCGGGGTTTGGCAGCGATGCGGGTGATGGCAGCAGCAAACTGTGAGCAGCGCCATCTATGTCTTCTGTACGAGGGGCTGGTCATGTCTGTTTTGGAGTATGCAATGGCAATCCTGACTGTCAGCCATAAGCAGACAGAAAGGATGGAAAGGATACAGAATGAAGCTATGCGCATTATTCTTGGATGTACAAGAGATACAGCATGCAGGGCGATGCGCTACCTTCTCGATTTTCCAACCATTGAAGAGAGAATGCAAGTTTGCAGGGCACGTGCCTACCTCAGAAGTAACGCAAACACACAGCATCCACTGCATAGTGAAATCAGGAAGGTGAAGGGCAGCAGGTTAAAAAGAGGCCGGTCGTGGATGGGTCAAGCCGAGGACATTCTTCAACAGGTGTGTTCACTTGAGGACTTAGAACCTGGCGAGGAGTGGGTGCAAGTGCCAACAGACTTCTGCACATCCTTTTCAGTTTGCATCCAACTAGATAGAAAATGCAGACAAGAAAATCCGGCTGCTGTTGAGGCTGAAGTACAAGCGTTGATCTTCGAGAATTCGCTAGACAGTGACGCGGTCATCTACACAGATGGGTCGGTCGTCCGACATGTGAGAAGCTCATGGGCCTTTACAGCTCGGGCCGGAGGGAGAATTGTGAAGGAGGACTCTGGTGCTTTCACTGAAACCACAAGTAGCCTGACCATGGAAGTCATGGCAGTAAGTAAAGCAATAACATGGCTCGAGACACAGACATTCACTAAGGGCTTGTTTCCTTAGCGACTCAATGAACATGATCAAGAGGATAGAGGAGGGGTCGATCCGAAGAGAATGGTTGCTGCCTCTGAAGCGGTCTCGGCTGGCAAAGATTAGTTTCATCTTCGTGCCAGGGCATGCGGGAGTACAAGGAAATGAGCGGGCTGACAAGCTCGCAGGTGAGGCTACTGTTGAGGGCGGACGCGCCATGGACCAGGCTGACATTCTGAATGCTCTACGAGAAGTGAGACTTTTGCAAGAACCAAGTGATGACTGTGAATCTACAACAATGGCCAGACTGCGAGAGCAGCAAATTAAAAGAGGGGTGGCCAAACAAGAACACTACGCAGGAAGCCAAAGAAGATTGATAAACCAACACAGAACTGGCGTCGTTAGCCGCTACACGCTGCGGGATTTGCTGAGGAGGGGATCCGAGCACTTATGGACTGAATGGTCCGATGTGCAACGAGGATGATCTGTCGACTAACTAACTAACTAACTATTACAAGTCGGGAAAATGGGCTGGCTCGACAAACTGGGCTGGCTTTATGGGGCTTTTTCAGCTGGGCTTGTTTTACTGGGTATCTCGGTGGGAATTTGCGTACCTAACAGTCCTCCCCCTGTCATACTTTTGTTGCTGACTGGCCACTGCCGCCATTCCTCAAGTCGCGCCTAGACACAGAACATGCATGGTTAGGCAATGGTTCTTTTACTCCTCATTCCGCCAGAAATTGGGCCGTCTCTGGGGTTATGGGAGTCGTTCTTGGTATATGGTGGCGCGATTCACAGACTCGAACGTTCTCCTCCTGTAGTCCAGTCACAGTACTCAAGTCACACCCACTCCAAGACCCATCAACACAACCCACACAGGTCCCACACATGGGCAGGGACCCCAGGTTTTTTTTTTTTTTTTTTTAAAGTCCGAAGTCACGACCTACTTTCATTTATAAAGGGGATTCTCCAAAATATTTGTACTCTCAGAAGCTTCCCCTGCCTCGAAAGGCCCAGGTCCGGAGTTTAAACGTGCTCCCTTCTGTCCGTTGGGAGTGGGCGATCACGCATAGCCCTCGTACAGCGCACAACAGTGCCCACTGGGAGCTGTGTGGTCTGAAGTATGGTGTCCACCTCGAGTGCTGGAGGTCTCGGGTTCAAGCCCCGGTGATGCCGGATTTATTCACGTGACTTCTAGTAATAGATTTCCCTTGGTCTCTGGCTAGTTAGATCGGACGCCCGTATGTATCGTTGCTCAGTAAAAATATCCCTCGGCATCTGGAATTCAAAAAATAGTAGCCTAAAGACGCTACCCGGGCAAAATTTCGAGTTAAAAATCTACCCAAAGTATTTTCAGGATCCTCGCCGTTGCTACGGACTTCGTGCACTGAGCTGAGTTTCTCCAGACTCAGATTTAAGATAGGAGGAAAACGGAGCACGTATGGGTTGCACCCGTGTGCCGTGATGTTGATCCATCGACTAAAGTAAACTAAACTAAACTAAACACCAGTACTAGAATTGGGTTGGGCGCTCACTGCTTCCCGACAAACAATCGCCTCTCGCCTTATCTCTTGTGCATTCATTAAATAAATAGGTTGTCACCAGTGTCTACCTCAAATGACATGCTAACACTATGGACTCTTTTTTATATGAAGGAGGTGGACAATGTTGACCACCGATTTATTGGCACCGGCACGATACTAATTATAGTTATCGCGCGGACCTCAAAGAGAAGTGTCCAAGTGGTCGTTCAGCTCCTTCTCATTTCTTCAGGTATATATACAACAAAGCGGCACCATTCATCGTCTACGGCCATACCACGTTGAAAATACCGGTTCTCGTCCGATCACCGAAGTCAAGCAACGTCGGGCGTGGTTAGTACTTAGATGGGTGACCGCTTGGGAACACCACGTGTTGTAGACAATTTTATTTTATTTTTGTTTGTTTCTTGTGTTTTTAGCCCTATACAAGTTTGTTGTTTTGGCATCCGCCTGTCTACTAGCACTGTAGCCCTCCGGACAAATCTACAGGTGCTCAGTCTCCAAGTGAAACCCGCCACAACAATACAATACGTGTTGCTGGCATTCTTATTCTAAGAACCGTAGCTCTCAGGGACAAACCCGCAAGTGCTCAGTCTCACGCACACAAAGACAGATAAGACAGACAGCGAACTCTTGTGCATCAAGAGGACCACCCCAAGAGAGTAACTGATGATGGTTGCACGCCCGAGTTCTGGTCTCTAAGCAGTTATAAATGTGCAATTCGGGTATCATTTGGAGGATTGCGGAAGATTGACCTTGACCTCGGCTGATTTTCACTCCCCCTCGGTCATATAGTTGGTTGGGGTAAGGGGTGGTATCTAGATCATATCTAAGGGCGATAATTCTTAGATTTTATGTTTCTAAGGGCAGATAACTTTTGAGTGGGTGTATAAACATTTTAATTAATTATTAAAAATTAAAATAAAATAAATAAAAAATAAAAATAAATAACGACGGGGTGTGGGGTGGTGGCGAGCGGGTGGGCGCGTGGGGTGAGACTAGGCGGCTCGGGTTTAAACACTATCAGGTATATAATAATTTTTTTATTAAATCATGTATAAACAATACAATACATATTAAATAAGTAGCGGCATAGTGTTAAATTCTGGAAGGTAGTACCGGGGAGTTATATGTCGGCAAGTGTGGGAAAATCTCCGGCGGGTGTGACGGTGGTCGGTTCATAACAGACGTGGAGGGGGTGCATACGGAAAAGTCATTAAGTAACGGGTTGTAAAAACGTGGGTGAGTGGTGTGTTAAAATATTTTGAACTGTTAGCGCATTGGTGGTGTACATTAGTACGAATAGAAGGAATAGGTGCGGTGGGGATAGTAGTGGGTATGGGTTACTGAAATTAGTTGATAAGGGTGGTTATTAGTGCTATGTAGATGTTCATAGTAGCTTATTCACTAACATAACACGTGTTACAAATGAAACCTTGAAAGCTAAAGATCGCTGATTGTAATGGATATAGTGTAGTATCATTCGGCGGTAAGGGGTGGGTACCAGGTATTAGTGGTCAAGCAGTGGTCAAGCGGTGGTCAAGTGGTGGTCAAGTAAGGAAAATTTTAGGGAAAAGTGATTGTAATGATATGGTGATGCTTAAAGGGTGGTAAATTAGTGGTCAAGTAGTGGTCAAGTAGTGGTCAAGTGTTGGTTAAGTGACGAAAATTTTAGG
Source organism: Cepaea nemoralis (assembly GCA_014155875.1). Lineage (NCBI taxonomy): Eukaryota > Metazoa > Mollusca > Gastropoda > Stylommatophora > Helicidae > Cepaea > Cepaea nemoralis. The sequence goes on along the minus strand of JACEFZ010027515.1, from coordinate 280,966 downwards.
GAAATTTTAGGGAACAGTGATTGTAATGATATGGTGATGCTTAAAGGGTGGTAAATTAGTGGTCAAGCAGTGGTTAAGTAATGGTCAAGTAGTCAAGTAAGGAAATTTTAGGGAAAAGTGATTGTAATGATATGGTGATGATTAAAGGATGGTAAATTAGTGGTCAAGCAGTGGTCAAGTAGTGGTCAATTAGTGGTCAAGTGAGGAAATTTAAGGGAAAAGTGGTTATAATATGGTGATGATTAAAGGGTGGTAAATTAGTGGTAAACCAATGGTCAAGTAGTGGTCAAGTGAGGAAATTTTAGGGGAAAGTGGTTATAATGATGTGGTGATGATTAAAGGGTGGTAAATTAGTGGTCAACCAATGGTCAAGTAGTGGTCAAGTGACCACTTAAATTGTAGAGGACGATGTCCCTAAGATTATGGTAGTGGTTAAAGTGATCGATGACATGGTCAAGTAGCGGTCAACCAGTGGTCAAGTGGTCGAATGAACACTTAAAAGGTAGAGAAAAGTACGTATATTGAAACGGTGATGGTAAAATGGTCGACAACGGGGTCAAGCAGTGGTCAAGTAGTGCTCAACCAGTGGTCAACCGCTCAAGTGAGAAAATTGTAGGGTATGGTACGTGTAGTGAAACAGAGATGGATAAATTAAGTAGTGACGTTGTCAAGTAGTGATCAAGTAGCGGGCAAGTACTGGTCAAATGGTCGAGTGACCACTTAAATTGTAAGGGAAAGTACGTGTAGTGAACCTGTGTTGGTTAAAGTGATCGATGACGTGCTCAAGTAGTGGCCAAGTAGTGGTAAATGGTCGAGTGACTACTTAAATTGTCGGTGAAAGTAGGTATAGTGACATGGTGATGATCAAGAGTTGGTCAACTGGTGCTCAAATAGTGGTCAAGTAGTGGTCAAGTAGTCGAATGACCACTTAAATTATAGGGTATGGTACGTGTAGTGAAACGGTGATGGTAAAATAAGTAAGGACATAGTCAAATAGTGGTCAAGTACTGGTGAAGTAGTGATCAAGTGGTCGAAGGATCACTTAAATTGTAGGGTATGGTATGTGTAGTGACATGATGATGGTTAAAGTGATCGATGAAATGATCAAGACATTATGCCGACTGCTAAGTTCAGAAAGTAATGTCCTTACTATCGGCAATTTCCCTGACAGGAGCGCCTCGAGCACTGATTTTGTATTGATCAATAGCACCTAGTGGTACAGTCGACACACATGGACAATAGTTACAGTCGGTCAAAGATGGCGTCGCACCCTATCACACATGGGTAATTGCTACAACCAGACTACAGTCTCATTCGCTAAAACTGGTCAAATATGGACTTGCAGTCGATCCCATGTGTAATGGTACATCCAAGAAAAGGCTCACTGACTAAAACAATCAAAGAATTCCCTGCTTCTGATAACATGTATAATGGTATAGCCAGAACACGGGGTTAATGATTCAACAGGTCAAAGATGGCGATGGATCCAGTGACACGCATAACGATACACGTGGAACACATCGCTAATAAACAAAATGTTCAAATATGGTGGCACATCCGGTCACAGGGGTAATGGGACATCTGAGACACGTGGTTAAGAGGGAAACATATAGAAAAAGGGTGTCCTATCGGTTGTCGAGTCAGGGAACCTAACGTATGATGATCACTGTGTATAGGAGTGAATACACTGCATCATCACAATGCATCATCAACACTGCATCCGAAGGGTAAAATGGTCACCCCCTTCTCTCTCTTTTCTATAACCGTGTAGTCCTAGTGTTATCCGGTTACACCAAAGGACACCCGAGCATCAACACAACAAACTGCCCCGATTCAACCTTAGGCAATGCACGTAACATGACAGGTCACATGTCCGCCGTCATAACCAGCGACGTTATCACGTATCAAATTAGACATCCACACTTTCATTTCCTTTCTATGTGGCCATAGTGTCTTTACCTCTTTCTCCAGAAAGCCATTTCCAAGACCAATATATGTTTTTTCAGTGTACCTGCTCAGTGCCACACTTCACAACCAGACAAAAGTACACCTTCTATGTACCAATTCAACCGTCAAATAAGAAAATATGTTAAACAAAATATTAAAATTATTGGTCAAATACAGAAATATCGCAACCAAACTTATAAAAAGAAGGAAAATATTGACCAAGTAACGAAATATCTCGTCGAAACTTATAAAAATGTAAGAAACTTTGTTAAGCAAGTATGAAAAGGTATCGTCCAAACAGAGAAATATATCACCTAAACTTATAAAAAGTAGGAACATATGTTAACCAAATGGAAAATATCTTGGGTAAATAGGAAAATTTGTTAGCCAAATGGGGAAAATATTGTCCAAGTAACGAAATATCCCCCAACAAACTTAGGAAAAGTACGAAACTTTGTTAAGCAAGTATGAAAAGGTATCGACCAAGTAGAGAAATATATCACCCAAACTTATAAAAAGTAGGAACATATGTTAACCACAGAGAAAATACCTTGGCCAAATAGGAAAATTTGTTAGCCAAATAGAAAAAATATTGACCACGTAACGATATATCTTGTCCACACTTATGAAAAGTAGGGAAATTTGTTAGTCAAATGAGAAAAAAGATTGACCAAGTAACGAAATACCCAAACCAAACTTATGAAAAGTACGAAACTTTGTTAAGCAAGTATGAAAATGTATCGACCAAACAGAGAAATATATCACCCAAACTTATAAAAAGTAGGAACATATTTTAACCAAAGGGAAAATACCTTGGCCAAATAGGAAAATTTGTTAGCCAAAGGAGAAAAAGATTGACCAAGTAACGAAATTCCCCAACCAAACTTATGAAAAGTACGAAACTTTGTTAAGCAAGTATGAAAAGGTATCGTCCAAACAGAGAAATATATCACCTAAACTTATAAAAAGTAGGAACATATGTTAACCAAATGGAAAATATCTTGGGCAAATAGGAAAATTTGTTAGCCAAATGGGGAAAATATTGTCCAAGTAACGAAATATCCCCAACAAACTTAGGAAAAGTACGAAACTTTGTTAAGCAAGTATGAAAAGGTATCGACCAAACAGAGAAATATATCACCCAAACTTATAAAAAGTAGGAACATATGTTAACCACATGGAAAATATCTTGGCCAAATAATAAAATTTGTTAGCCAAATAGAAAAAAATATTGACCACGTAATGATATATCTTGTCCACACTTATGAAAAGTAGGAAAATTTGTTAGCCAAATGGGGAAAATATTGACCACGTAACGAAATACCCCCCAACAAACTTAGGAAAAGTACGAAAACTTTGTTAAGCAAGTATGAAAAGGTATCGACCAAACAGAGAAATATATCACCCAAACTTATAAAAAGTAGGAACATATGTTAACCAAATGAAAAATATCTTGGCCAAATAGGAAATATTGTTAGCCAAATAGAAAAAATATTGACCATGTAACGATATATCTTGTCCACACTTATGAAAAGTAGGGAAATTTGTTAGTCAAATGGGGAAAATATTGACCACGTAACGAAATACCCCCCAAAAAACTTAGGAAAAGTACGAAACTTTGTTAAGCAAGTATGAAAGGTATCGGCCAAACAGAGAAATATATCACCCAAACTTATAAAAAGTAGGAACATATGTTAACCAAACGGAAAATAGCTTGGCCAAATAGGAAAATTTGTTAGCCAAATAGAAAAAATATTGACCACGTAACGATATATCTTGTCCACACTTATGAAAAGTAGGGAAATTTGTTAGTCAAATGGGGAAAATATTGACCACGTAACGAAATACCCCCCACAAAACTTAGGAAAAGTACGAAACTTTGTTAAACAAGTATGAAAAGGTATCGGCCAAACAGAGAAATATAACACCCAAACTTATGAAAAGTAGGAAACTTTGTTAGCCAAAGTGAAAAAACCTAGGTCAAGTAAGAAAATTCTGATAGCCAAATGTGAAAAGTGTCGGCCAAATACAGAAATAGCTCAACCAAACTTATAAAACGTAGGAAAATTGTTATTCAAACGGGAAAGCTATTGAACAACTAGGAAAATGTAATAGTCAAAGAAGAATAATATTGAACAAGTAATGAAATATATCATTCAAACTTATGAAAAGTAGGAAGCCTTGGTAACTAAATGTGAAAAATATCACTCAAAGAGAGAAATAGCTCGCCCCAACGTATAAAAAGTAGGAAAATTGTCGGCCAAAGGGGAAAAGGTTAGACCAAATACAGAAATATCTCGACCAAATTTATAAAAATCTAGGAAAAAATAGTACCCAACACAACTAAAAGGCTGACTAAAGTTATAAATCCAAACTTATAAAATAACCAAATAGGAAAACATATTGACCAAGTACAGACATATATCAATCAAACTTATAAACTTGTCGTCCAAAGTGATAAAAAACAAAGAAAGGCCGTCAACCAGTCTAAGAAATAGGTATGGAAAAGTAAGTCGACCAAGACTACAGAAGTTATATTTTTATTTCCTTTTTTTTTTCTTTTTTTTTTCTGAGCTTGGTCGACTTACTTTTCCATACCTATTTCTTAGACTGGTTGACAGCCTTTCTTTGTTTTTTATCACTTTGGACGACAAGTTTATAAGTTTGATTGATATATGTCTGTACTTGGTCAATATGTTTTCCTATTTGGTTATTTTTATAAGTTTGGATTTATAACTTTAGTCAGCCTTTTAGTTGTGTTGGGTACTATTTTTACCTAGATTTTTATAATTTGGTCGAGATATTTCTGTATTTGGTCTAACCTTTTCCCCTTTGGCCGACAATTTTCCTACTTTTTATACGTTGGGGCGAGCTATTTCTCTCTTTGAGTGATATTTTTCACATTTGGTTATCAAGGCTTCCTACTTTTCATAAGTTTGAATGATATATTTCATTACTTGTTCAATATTCTTCTTCTTTGACTATTACATTTTCCTAGTTGTTCAATAGCTTTCCCGTTTGAATAACAATTTTCCTACGTTTTATAAGTTTGGTTGAGCTATTTCTGTATTTGGCCGACACTTTTCACATTTGGCTATCAGAATTTTCTTACTTGACCTAGGTTTTTTCACTTTGGCTAACAAAGTTTCCTACTTTTCATAAGTTTGGGTGTTATATTTCTCTGTTTGGCCGATACCTTTTCATACTTGTTTAACAAAGTTTCGTACTTTTCCTAAGTTTTGTGGGGGGTATTTCGTTACGTGGTCAATATTTTCCCCATTTGACTACAAATTTCCCTACTTTTCATAAGTGTGGACAAGATATATCGTTACGTGGACAATATTTTTTCTATTTGGCTAACAAATTTTCCTATTTGGCCAAGCTATTTTCCAGTTTGGTTAACATATGTTCCTACTTTTATAAGTTTAGGTGATATATTTCTCTGTTTGGTCGATACCTTTTCATACTTGCTTAACAAAGTTTCGTACTTTTCCTAAGTTTTTTGGGGGGTATTTCGTTCACGTGGACAATATTTTCCCCATTTGGCTAACAAATTTTCCTATTTGCCAAGATATTTTCCATTTGATTAACATATGTTCCTACTTTTTATAAGTTTGGGTGATATATTTCTCTGTTTGGACGATACCTCTTCATACTTGCTTAACAAAGTTTCGTACTTTTCATAAGTTTGTTGGGGGTATTTCGTTACTTGGTCAATCTTTTTTCTCATTTGGCTAACAAATTTTCCTATTTGGCCAAGGTATTTTCTCCTTGGTTAAAATATGTTCCTACTTTTTATAAGTTTGGGTGATATATTTCTCTGTTTGGTCGATACATTTTCATACTTGCTTAACAAAGTTTCGTACTTTTCATAAGTTTGGTTTGGGTAATTTCGTTACTTGGTCAATCTTTTTTCTCATTTGACTAACAAATTTCCCTACTTTTCATAAGTGTGGACAAGATATATCGTTACGTGGTCAATATTTTTTCTATTTGGCTAACAAATTTTCCTATTTGGTCAAGGTATTTTCTCTGTGGTTAACATATGTTCCTACTTTTTATAAGTTTGGGTGATATATTTCTCTACTTGGTCGATACCTTTTCATACTTGCTTAACAAAGTTTCGTACTTTTCCTAAGTTTGTTGGGGGATATTTCGTTACTTGGACAATATTTTCCCCATTTGGCTAACAAATTTTCCTATTTACCCAAGATATTTTCCATTTGGTTAACATATGTTCCTACTTTTTATAAGTTTAGGTGATATATTTCTCTGTTTGGACGATACCTTTTCATACTTGCTTAACAAAGTTTCCTACATTTTTATAAGTTTCGACGACATATTTCGTTACTTGGTCAATATTTTCCTTCTTTTTATAAGTTTGGTTGCGATATTTCTGTATTTGACCAATAATTTTAATATTTTGTTTAACATATTTTCTTATTTGACGGTTGAATTGGTACATAGAAGGTGTACTTTTGTCTGGTTGTGAAGTGTGGCACTGAGCAGGTACACTGAAAAAACATATATTGGTCTTGGAAATGGCTTTCTGGAGAAAGAGGTAAAGACACTATGGCCACATAGAAAGGAAATGAAAGTGTGGATGTCTAATTTGATACGTGATAACGTCGCTGGTTATGACGGCGGACATGTGACCTGTCATGTTACGTGCATTGCCTAAGGTTGAATCGGGGCAGTTTGTTGTGTTGATGCTCGGGTGTCCTTTGGTGTAACTGGATAACACTAGGACTACACGGTTATAGAAAAGAGAGAGAAGGGGGTGACCATTTTACCCTTCGGATGCAGTGTTGATGATGCATTGTTGATGATGCAGTGTATTCACTCCTATACACAGTGATCATCATACGTTAGGTTCCCTGACTCGACAACCGATAGGACACCCTTTTTCTATAGTTTCCCTCTTAACCACGTGTCTCAGATGTCCCATTACCCCTGTGACCGGATGTGCCACCATATTTGAACATTTCGTTTATTAGCGATGTGTTCCACGTGTATCGTTATGCGTGTCACTGGATCCATCGCCATCTTTGACCTGTTGAATCATTAACCCCGTGTTCTGGCTATACCATTATACATGTTATCGGAAGCAGGGAATTCTTTGATTGTTTTAGTCAGTGAGCCTTTTCTTGGATGTACCATTACACATGGGATCGACTGCAAGTCCATATTTGACCAGTTTTAGCGAATGAGATGTAGTCTGGTTGTAGCAATTACCCATGTGTGATAGGGTGCGACGCCATCTTTGACCGACTGTAACTATTGTCCATGTGTGTCGACTGTACCACTAGGTGCTATTGATCAATACAAAATCAGTGCTCGAGGCGCTCCTGTCAGGGAAATTGCCGATAGTAAGGACATTACTTTCTGAACTTAGCAGTCGGCATAACGTCTTGATCATTTCATCGATCACTTTAACCATCATCATGTCACTACACATACCATACCCTACAATTTAAGTGATCCTTCGACCACTTGATCACTACTTCACCAGTACTTGACCACTATTTGACTATGTCCTTACTTATTTTACCATCACCGTTTCACTACACGTACCATACCCTATAATTTAAGTGGTCATTCGACTACTTGACCACTACTTGACCACTATTTGAGCACCAGTTGACCAACTCTTGATCATCACCATGTCACTATACCTACTTTCACCGACAATTTAAGTAGTCATTCAACCATTTACCACTACTTGAGCACGTCATCAATCACTTTAACCAACACAGGTTCACTACACGTACTTTCCCTTACAATTTAAGTGGTCACTCGACCATATGACCAGTACTTGCCCGCTACTTGACAACGTCACTACTTAATTTATCCATCTCTGTTTCACTACACGTACCATACCCTACAATTTTCTCACTTGAGCGGTTGACCACTGGTTGAGCACTACTTGACCACTGCTTGACCCCGTTGTCGACCATTTTACCATCACCGTTTCAATATACGTACTTTTCTCTACCTTTTAAGTGTTCATTCGACCACTTGACCACTGGTTGACCGCTACTTGACCATGTCATCGATCACTTTAACCACTACCATAATCTTAGGGACATCGTCCTCTACAATTTAAGTGGTCACTCGACCACTTGACCACTACTTGACCATTGGTTGACCACTACTTGACCCCTAATTTAGCACCCTTTAATCATCACCATATCATTATAACCACTTTTCCCTAAAATTTCCTCACTTGACCACTACTTGACCATTGGTTGACCACTACTTGACCACTAATTTACCACCCTTTAATCATCACCATATCATTATAACCACTTTTCCCTTAAATTCCCTCACTTGACCACTGCTTGACCACTAATTTACCATCCTTTAATCATCACCATATCATTACAATCACTTTTCCCTAAAATTTCCTTACTTGACTACTTGACCATTACTTGACCACTAATTTACCACCCTTTAAGCATCACCATATCATTACAATCACTGTTCCCTAAAATTTCCCTAAAATTTTCGTCACTTAACCAACACTTGACCACTAATTTACCACCCTTTAAGCTTCACCATATCATTACAATCACTTTTCCCTAAAATTTTCCTTACTTGACCACCACTTGACTACTAATACCTGGTACCCACCCCTTACCGCCGAATGATACTACACTATATCCATTACAATCAGCGATCTTTAGCTTTCAAGGTTTCATTTGTAACACGTGTTATGTTAGTGAATAAGCTACTATGAACATCTACATAGCACTAATAACCACCCTTATCAACTAATTTCAGTAACCCATACCCACTACTATCCCCACCGCACCTATTCCTTCTATTCGTACTAATGTACACCACCAATGCGCTAACAGTTCAAAATATTTTAACACACCACTCACCCACGTTTTTACAACCCGTTACTTAATGACTTTTCCGTATGCACCCCCTCCACAGTCTGTTATGAACCGACCACCGTCACACCCGCCGGAGATTTTCCCACACTTGCCGACATATAACTCCCCGGTACTACCTTCCAGAATTTAACACTATGCCGCTACTTATTTAATATGTATTGTATTGTTTATACATGATTTAATAAAAAATTATTATATACCTGATAGTGTTTAAACCCGAGCCGCCTAGTCTCACCCCACGCGCCCACCCCCTCGCCACCACCCCACACCCCGTCGTTATTTATTTTTATTTTTTATTTATTTTATTTTTTAATAATTAATTAAAATTTTTATACACCCACTCAATAGTTATCTGCCCTTAGAAACATAAAATCTTAGAATTATCGCCCTTAGATATGACCTAGATACCACCCCTTACCCCACCCAACTATATGACCGAGGGGGAGTGAAAATCAGCAGAGGTCAAGGTCAATCCTCCGCAATCCTCCAAATGATACCCGAATTGCACATTTATAACTACTTCTCTACACGCACAAACAGCACTCACACTATTCTATTACAACTATTACAAGTCGGGAAAATGGGCTGGCTCGACAAACTGGGCTGGCTTTACGGGGCTTTTTCAACTGGGCTTGTTTTACTGGGTATCTCGGTGGGAAATTGCGTACATAACAGTCCTCCCCCTGTCATACTTTTGTTGCAGACTGGCCACTGCCACCATTCCTCAAGTCGTGCCTAGACACAGAACATGCATGGTTTAGGCACTGATTCTTTTACTCCTCATTCCGCCACAAATTGGGCCGTCTCTGGGTTATGGAGTCGGATTTTTTGGGTATATGGTGCGCGATTCACAGCTCGAACGTTCTCCTCCTGTAGTCCAGTCCCAAAGTCACACCCTCTCCAAGACCCATCAACCCAACCCACACAGGCCCCACACATGGGCAGGGACCCAGGTTTTTGTTTTTTTTTTAAAGTCCGAAGGCCACGACCTACTTTCATTTATAAAGGGATTCTCCAAAAATATTTGTACTCTCAGAAGCTTCCCCTGCCTCCGAAACGCCCAGATCCGAGTTAAACGCGCTCCCTTCTGTCCGTTGGGAGTGGCGATCACGCATAGCCCTCGTACAGCGCACAACAGTGCCCACGGGGAGCTGTGTGGTCTCGAAGTATGGTGTCCGCCTCAAGTGCTGGAGGTCTCGGGTTCAAGCCCCGATGATGCCGGGATTTTTTCACGTGGACTTCTAGTAATAGATTTCCCTTGGTCTCTGGCATGTTAGATCGGACGCCCGTGTGTATCGTTGCGCAAGTAAAAAAATCCCTCAGCAACTGAAAATCGAAAAATAGTAGCCTAACGGCGCTGCCCGGGCAAAATTTCGAGTTAAAAATCTACCCAGAGTATTTTCAGGATCCTCGCCGTTGCTACGGACTTCGTGCACTGAGCTGAGTTTCTCCAGACTCAGATTTAAGATAGGAGGAAAACGGAGCACGTATGGGTTGCACCCGTGTGCCGTGATGTTGATCCATCGACTAAACTAAACACCAGTACTAGAATTGGGTTGGGCACTGACTGCTTCCTGACAAACAATCGCCTCTTGCCTTATCTCTTGTGCATTCATTAAATAAATAGGTTGTCACCAGTGTCTACCTCAAATGACATGCTAACACCATGGACTCTTTTTATATGAAGGAGGTGGTATGTTTTTAATGACATTACAAATTGGTCTGTGTAAAAGAGGCAATACAACATGCATAGTAATTGCAAGTTATCTCTACGGTTATGTGAAGATTTTTTTACCAAGCAACAGATTTACAACAATAATCACACAAAAGCATCTCTCCAGTATGCAGCAAATTAGACAGCTAAAACTTGTAAACAACACCCAACAATAATCAAACACAGCATTTGGAAAGTTTCTTTCCTGTAAGTGTTCTCTAGCGGTAGTTCAGATGTGTAAATACAGTACAGGATTTTTTTTTTTTTTTTAAGCATATCCTTTTACAGGACTTAGCTGTCAACACCAGCATCTTTCAGCTGTATGTTGATCTCTTGGCAAGATTACGCTCAGTAGTTTGCCATTGCTTTCTGAGCGGCCAGCTCAGTATCCCGCAAGTCACGAGCGGGGGTCGAACCGCCTCAGCTCTCGCTCCGCTACGAGACTCTGCGTGATAAACGGGATTACAGAGAGAAAGTGTTGTAACCCCACAGCCAGAGAGACCGGCACAGTACAGGATACCTAGCATTAATTAGACATTGCAAGTTTCTGTCCTGTACGTGTTAATTTAGGTGCTTCAGACCCATAACTTCCATAAAAGATGACTACATTCATCTTAATTGCAAGTTTTCTCTCCTGTATGTGTTCTCTTGTGGTGCTTCAGATGACCAGCTGTAGTAAAATACACACCACAATTATCACATATCAAAGGTTTCTCTCCTGTATGTGTTCTAATGTTGTGCAACAAACCAGAGAATGTCCTCAGGTTTTTTCATGCGTTCTATCCAGTGCCAGCATCTCTTTCTCACCTCTTGGTTTACTGCGATCTGTTTAGTTCTCTCCATGGGCTCTACATTGGTGATTCTGTCATACCACTGTATTCCTACTTTTCTAAGCAGGCATCAATTAGCGAATGCTTCTAGATTATCAGTAATTCGTTTAGTTGTTCTCTGACCCATACAATAGTACCAATTTCCCCAGGAAGGTTAACCTGGTCAACAAATGCCCGCAGAAGTTGGATTTGTTGGTCTAACGGCGCAAGAACGCAGCTCTGCTGTAAACAGGCACAACGCAATCACATCTGGAAAAAAAAATCCGGATGAAGGCAGAAGAAGAAGAAGAAGAAGAAGAAGAAGAAGAAGAAGAAGAAGAAGAAGAAGAAGAAGAAGAAGAAGAACCAATTTAACATTGGAATTAAAAATTTTAAGTGTAGTGCTAAGTTTAACTTCCTTTGACTTTCACACATTTTTGAATGTTATGAGGGAGTCTCTGTGGCGAAGTGGTCAAGCCGTTTAATTCGGGCTCCGAAGGTTGTGGGTTCGATACCGGCCCGTGTCCTTCGGTTCATGAATTAAATTTTTCTGAGACTCCTGTGGGTCGTCGCTAGAGCTACGGAGTTCGTGCTTTGCAGCGACGCTTTCCATGCTGCGGAAAGAGACAGAGCCATATGGGATAAAACCCGGTGCAATGAAGTCAACCCTGTCGACTTTTAAGCGACTTTTTTTTAATGTTATGAAAGCTCCTCTTGTCTTTGGTATCCTTATTTTAATATCACTATTAATATTACCAATGTATTCCTACTTTTCTGAGTAGGCACCAATTAGCACATGCTTGTAGATTATCAGTAATTCGTTTAGTTGTTCTCTGACCATTACAACAGTACCAATTTAATATTGGAATTAAACATTTTAAGTGTAGTGCTAAATTTAACTTCCTTTGACTTTCACACATTTTTGAATGTTATGAAAGCTCCTCATGCCTTTGATATCATTTTAATATCACTATCTGTTCCTCCATTATTTCCCAAAGCCCTCTAGGCATTTCTCTCTCTGCCTTTCCTTTCCACATTTTCCATCAATGTTATCAGTTGGCACTCAGTTTTCTGGTTTATTCCTCTTCATTACCTGTCCAAAGTATCTCAACATCTAAATTATCTAATCAATTTATGGTTTTCAACTGTTTCTTGTGGTACTGTTTCATTAGTTTCTCTCTCTGTCCATTGAATTCTTTGCAATATCCCTTGAAACCATACTTCCACCACCATTAGATGTCTCTCAGCTTGTCTGCTTCTTATCCATTTTTCACATACATATAGCAATTCAACACAAGTTATTCTAAATGTGGAAGTCTGTAAAATAAAAGGTCACACATGTGAGGTTTCTCTCCTGTATGTGTTCTCTTCTGGCGCTTTAAATCTATAGCTCAAGTAGTCAATGCATCACAATAATCGTTCATGACAGTTTTGTCTATTGTATGTATTATCTTGTGGTAATTCAGACTCTGAACTTGCATAAAAGAAGCACAACATTCATCACATTTGTAAGGTTTCTCTCTTGTATGTGTTATCTTGTGACATTTCAAAGTATAATTTGTAGTAAAAGATTCACCACTTATAAGGTTTATCTCCTGTATGTGTTCTCTTGTGGCACTTCAAAATACTATATGTGGTATAAGATACACCACATTCATCACACTTGTATGGTTTCTCTCCTGTATGTGTTCTCTTGTGACACTTAAGATTTGTAGCAGCAATAAATGATGCACCACATTCATCACACTTGTATGGCTTCTCTCCCGTATGTGTTCTCTTGTGACACTTAAGACTTGTAGATTCAGTAAAAGATGCACCACATTCATCACACTTGTATGGCTTCTCTCCTGTATGTGTTCTCTTATGGCACTTCAAAATACTATAAGTGGTATAAGATACACCACATTCATCACACTTGTATGGTTTCTCTCCTGTATGTGTTCTCTTGTGACACTTAAGATTTGTAGCTGCAATAAATGATGCACCACATTCATCACATTTGTAAGGTTTCTCTCCTGTATGTGTTCTCTTGTGCAGGTTCAATCCGTTAGCTGAAGTAAAATATGCACCACATTCATCACATTTGTAAGGTTTCTCTCCTGTATGTATTCTCTTGTGGCACTTCAACATTTTATTTGTGGTGAAAAATGATTCGCATTCATCACATTTATAAGGTTTCTCTCCTGTATGTGTTCTTATGTGACACTTCAGATGTTCACCTTGAGTAAAACATGCACCACATACATCACACATGTAAGGTTTCTCTCCTGTATGTGTTCTTACATGGCACTTCAGATTGTATCTACTAGTAAAAGATGCACCACATTTATCACACTTGTAAGGTTTCTCTCCTGTATGTGTTCTCTTGTGACACTTAAGATTTGTAGCTGCAATAAATGATGCACCACATTCATCACATTTGTAAGGTTTCTCTCCTGTATGTGTTCTCATGTGCAGGTTCAGACCTTTAGCTGAAGTAAAACATGTGCCACATTCATCACACTTGTAAGGTTTCTCTCCTGTATGTATTCTCTTGTGGCACTTCAACATTTTATTTGTGGTGAAAAGTGATTCACATTCATCACATTTATAAGGTTTCTCTCCTGTATGTGTTCTTTTGTGGCACTTCAGATGTTCACCTTGAGTAAAACATGCACCACATACATCACACTTGTAAGGTTTTTCTCCTGTATGTGTTCTCTTGTGGCACTTCAAAATACTATATGTGGTATAAGATACACCACATTCATCACACTTGTATGGTTTCTCTCCTGTATGTGTTCTTTTCGTGGCACTTCAAATGTTCACCTTGAGTAAAACATGCACCACATACATCACACTTGTAAGGTTTTTCTCCTGTATGTGTTCTCTTGTGGTTCTTCAAATATTTAGCTGCAATAAAAGATGCATCACATTCATCACACTTGTATGGTTTCTCTCCATGTATGTATTCTCTTGTGGCACTTCAGACTTGCAGCTACAGTAAAACATGCACCACAATCATCACACACGTAAGGTTTCAGTGCTGTATGTACACTTGTGTGTTTGTTTACAATGACACCTGGATCACAAACATCAGGTATGTATGATGCACCATCTGCTTGCATTCTTTGAGGACTACAATTGCCATAACCAACAGTATCATGGAGTAGGTTCTCAGAGGCCTGTGTATGTTTTACTAGTGTCTCTACATTCTCTAACTGAGAAATCCCTGTCATATCCACTGTTGTACTGAATCTTTTATGTATGTCTTCGATGGAAGTATATCTTGTAAAAGAAGGATGCATTTCTGAAATTATTACAATAAATATTTGGTTAATAAGAAGATACACCAAGCAGATTTGATAGTGCAATCTGATGAAAGGTTACTGCAAATGTAAAATGACAGGTGAAGAATTGCTGCATGCCAACTGAAGAACAGGTGATATGTGTGCATGGCATGTAACAAACAGATAAATCTAACATATGAGCAGTTACACAAAAGAAGTGTAATCTAACATAAAAATAGGTAGTGTGTATTATTAAAGTTATCACTGACATTCTTCATTCAATGTCTGTTCACGTCACCCTTGTGGTCAAGTAGTGTGCCTATGGGTTGGATGGGGAGATCCTTACACTTGTGGTCAAGAATTTTGTCTATGGGATGGATGAGGAGATGCTCACACTTCTGGTCAAGTAGTGTGTCTATGGGTTGGATGGGGAGACCCTTACACTTGTGGTCAAGTAGTGTGTCTATGGGTTGGATGAGGAGATCCTTACACTTGTGGACCAGAAGTGTGTCTATGGGTTGGATGAGGAGATGCTCACACTTGTGGTCAAGAAGTGTGTCTATGGGTTGGATGGGGAGATCCTCAGACTTGTGGTCAAGAAGTTTTCTATCAGCATAAAGCTGCACTAAACAACACAACTGTCCTGTATGAGGAACCTGCTATGTGTATGTGAAGTGCCAGGAGTATCACATGTTTGTAGGTCCTGAGTGCACAGAGGGATAGGTGGCCATCCTGTCCCTCCCATAGCTAATGTAGACAGCTGGCGATGAACCATTGTCCAACTGCTCACATCATTGTCAGTATAACATCTGAAGCATTACTCCAATGAACACACTACATATTTAACTATTCTTCTTAACTTGCTTTTGGAACTTGCATGTTGGAATGATGAAAGAACAAATACACAAATGATGAGACATAAACAGAATCTTCTCTGTGTGCTCAGATATTTCCTTCTGCTGCCCATCTCTCAGGGCATGTATGTTGATGTGTTGTATTGTCTGCATTGATGTAATCATCATCTCTCCTGTAATTATTCTGTGGTCAGCAGTTGTTACTTTAGTACAATGCTCTCTGTTGGGTTTGAATGCTGTGAGCCAGGCTGTTGTGTCATATTTCATTACACGGAGCAGAAGATGCAACAGCAGAAGGTAATGGAGAAAGTGGAGGATGAGATGACGAATAAGAAGAGGAGGAAGAACATGAGGAGGAGGAAGACAAGGAGGAGGAGAAGGAGAGGAAGAAGCAGATGAGGAAGAGGAAGAAAAGAAACTGGAGGAAATTGACAGAAAGAAAAAAGGTGTGTGTGTGTGCATGTGTACAGAAGAAGAAGAAGAAGAAGAAGAAGAAGAAGAAGAAGAAGAAGAAGAAGAAGAAGAAGAAGAAGAAGGAAGAAGAAAAGAAGATTAATTGAAGCATATATTCAATTATGTTATATTTCACTTATCCTAACCTTGACCTGGGCATTCTAGATACACTTCAGGTTCTTCTATCTTGACACTTGCTGGTGTTTTATTGTCCATCTTATCAAAGGCTGGGATCCCAGTGAGAATCTCTTTGGTGGAACTGTGAACACAGTCAACCTGAAAGGATTGGTGAGTGACATATTTAATCAAACATAAAATCTATAAATGCATTTGACATGGCGGTCATTTGACAGACTAAGCTTTAAGCTCTATGTATTGAGTTCAGATGATCTAAACCTGAAGAATGCTAACACCTCTCAGTGTCTGATTGGTGTAGAGATTTCATCTCACCCTGTACCAAAGTACCATCTCTGTAGAGACTGTGATGTTGAGCTTTCCTTCCCTTGACCAAATTCAGAAACTTGTCAGGTCTTCAAGACTGCTGATGGAACTTCACATTTGTGTTGAGCCATATAAGGATGGTAACGACATGACTCAGCACAGCACATGTAGACTATCTCTGTTTAGTGCTCATGTTTCCCCTACAGGTTTTAGGCAGGTTTTATAATAATTTATATCAATGCAGCCCTTGTATGTACTAAAGTCAAAATTCTAAGAGTTTAAGCACTGGATCCATCACTCATTTTTGTCAGTTTCAGCTCTGGCTCTAGCTCAAACTAACGGCTTGCGTATAACTATCTATCCAGGTATCTAAAAGTAGATATACGTAGCTATTCAATTTTCTAACACAGTTAGATCATAAACCGGAAATAATATTCCATGCCTGGACAGAAGGATCCATTGTGTCACCAAAAATGGCTATGCAAAGACCATGCATGTTTCTGACAGGATCCATTCATTCAAATATCACGTGACAATAATAAACGCCATTTAGTTTCAGCAGAATAAGATTAATTAGAAGCTCCAGCTAAGAGGGGAGCCCCCAAAACAGTGGTATTGTAGAGCACGCACAAGTCAGATTAAATCACCAGTAAGAGGCAAAAAATGTGCTAGTAGACGGATAGACAAAAGAAAACCCAGAAATGTAATGTTCATGGGAATTGTAATTGGGATCAGGGGTGAAATGGAGTCTCTTGGGGGGTCTCGAGGAAGTGGATAAAAAGAGAAGGAAGTGATGGGTCTAGGAGGATTGGAGAAGTAAGGGAAACTTTGCCCGGGGAGTTAGACATGGGCAAGACATGGCCCAAAAGGATAGACTCAGGAGAGTTGGTTATCCTCAGTCTAACTGAGAGTTTGGCATAACAGTTCATTTATCGCGTTGTTATAAAGGCCTGTGGAAGGCAGTGTTGTATTCTACAAGAGTGAAAAGGATATATGTAGATTTGTTCTGAAAGTTCCTGAATAGTGCTGTGCATTGTGCTCATTCATAGTTAATAAATCTCATGTGTGTGCAAACCTGTGTTCACATTATGAAATGACACCCCACACAGTTTCAGATAAGTGCGGAAAGACTTTTGGTCAAGTAAGACACACTGACGTGATAGAAATGCGTGGAGTTTTACAAATTGACTGGGAACAACTTAAGAACTGTAAAGGAAATACGATAGGTTATTCCATAAAACAATGCATAATGAATACTTATGAATCAATAGTAATATAGAAATGTTTGAACAGGTCTGAAAGTTTTGTCATTTTCATGTAGCTGGTTACAATGACAAACATTATTTTTCTTCATTTCTATGTTTTGCATATCCTTTACAGGACATCACTGTCAACATCAGCATCTTTCAGCTGATTGTTGATTTATTGGCAAGATTACGCTCAGTAGTTTGCCATTGCTTTCTGAGTGACCGGCTCACATACCCATAAGTTACCGATGCTGTTAGAACCACTACTGATTCTCGCCGTCGTCACGTTACTCACGAGAGTATATGGGATTACGGAGAAAGTTGCTAACCCCTAGGCCAGGGAGACCAGCTTCATGTCTATAGATTAGACTAAATATTGATGTAGGATTAATTTATCAGCATGCAGGACAATTCACATAAACAAAACTGTTCAGAATATACAATAGACAGGACCAAACGAAAGAATTAGCTATCTGATCTAACAAGACCTGGTCTCTGCTATGCTATCACAGCTATATCTGATCTAACAAGACCTGGTCTCTCCTATGCTATCACAGCTATATCTGATCTAACAAGACCTGGTCTCTCCTATGCTATCACAGCTATATCTGATCTAACAAGACCTGGTCTCTCCTATGCTATCACAGCTATATCTGATCTAACAAGACCTGGTCTCTCCTATGCTATCACAGCTATATCTGATCTAACAAGACCTGGTCTCTCCTATGCTATCACAGCTATATCTGATCTAACAAGACCTGGTCTCTCCTATGCTATCACAGCTATATCTGATCTAACAAGACCTGGTCTCTCCTATGCTATCACAGCTATATCTGATCTAACAAGACCTGGTCTCTGCTATGCTATCACAGCTATATCTGATCTAACAAGACCTGGTCTCTCCTATGCTATCACAGCTATATCTGATCTAACAAGACCTGGTCTCTCCTATGCTATCACAGATATATCTGATCTAACAAGACCTGGTCTCTGCTATGCTATCACAGCTATATCTGATCTAACAAGACCTGGTCTCTCCTATGCTATCACAGCTATATCTGATCTAACAAGACCTGGTCTCTCCTATGCTATCACAGCTATATCTGATCTAACAAGACCTGGTCTCTGCTATGCTATCACAGATATATCTGATCTAACAAGACCTGGTCTCTGCTATGCTATCACAGATATATCTGATCTAACAAGACCTGGTCTCTGCTATGCTATCACAGATATATCTGATCTAACAAGACCTGGTCTCTGCTATGCTATCACAGCTATATCTGATCTAACAAGACCTGGTCTCTGCTATGCTATCACAGATATATCTGATCTAACAAGACCTGGTCTCTGCTATGCTATCACAGCTATATCTGATCTAACAAGACCTGGTCTCTCCTATGCTATCACAGCTATATCTGATCTAACAAGACCTGGTCTCTCCTATGCTATCACAGCTATATCTGATCTAACAAGACCTGGTCTCTGCTATGCTATCACAGATATATCTGATCTAACAAGACCTGGTCTCTGCTATGCTATCACAGATATATCTGATCTAACAAGACCTGGTCTCTGCTATGCTATCACAGATATATCTGATCTAACAAGACCTGGTCTCTGCTATGCTATCACAGATATATCTGATCTAACAAGACCTGGTCTCTGCTATGCTATCACAGATATATCTGATCTAACAAGACCTGGTCTCTGCTATGCTATCACAGCTATATCTGATCTAACAAGACCTGGTCTCTGCTATGCTATCACAGCTATATCTGATCTAACAAGACCTGGTCTCTGCTATGCTATCACAGATATATCTGAGAATTCCATGAGAATAATTCTGACAGACATATAGGAAACCATCACGTTACACAAGGAAGATTAAAAATTAAACAAGGAAGATTAGTCCTAGTTTAGACATATCCTGTGCATGCCTGTATCCAATAACAATAAAAGAAAAATTACTCACTTCAGAAACTGGTTCCAATTTTATATTGTTGCTTTGTCCCTCTTAAAAATCTGGTTCCATTTTTATATTGTTACTTGGCAACAAATAGTGCGATTCCATGATTTCTGAAAATGTATAGTCAGTGGTCATTGGGAAGCAAAGATATATTAGCAGAAAGAAGACAAAACGCTCAGATGAAATGAAATTACAAATAGTTTAAAGCTGAGGGACAAATAAAAACAAAAGGAAAAAACAACACAGAATATTATGATATGATAACTAAAGAAATCAAAGATAAATGTTTCAATGTAATAGAACAAATTGCACATATGCAGCAAAACTGAATTAATTTCTATCATACTCAATCCACGCTCATATTCCAGCCACATCTCTGACACCATACTTTATCTCACCCCAACCCCATAAACATCCTCACCGTTTATTCCACTTTGACCCTGCACGCATCCTCAGATTGTCATCACACTGGATCCCATCTCCAACCTTGTGTGTAGCCTCACCTTCTACATCCATACCACAACTGTCCTTGTTCCCCAACTCCACTACACCCCTTTGTTGTGTATCTACCTTGCAGGGGTAGGGGAGCTTGCATGTTCCAACAATCCCAGGAGCTATGCCAACGGTAGCGCAGCTACTGGTAGGGTCTCCCATGACAGACAGGTCAAAGTGCAGGGATCAGACAAAGTGACACACAAACCTGCTGCCTTGAAGGTAGTTTTGGAACAGTCATAGACATGGGAAAGCAATCACAAACACATCCTGGTTGACATCAGATGTAATCAGCTAGAAGACTTGACAAAACAGTGCAACAGATTTCACCTCATGATGTCACAATTCCACTACCCAATGCCATCTTTAACCATGCACCCACCTTCCTATCCCTACCCACATGACACTGCACCTTCACGCAACCCAACACCCAGCCCCACAATCACATCCATTTGTTCCCAGTCCTTACCACATGACACTGCAGCCACACACAACCCACCATCCAGTCCCACAATCACATCCACTTGTTCCCTGTTCCCACCACATGACACTAGAGCCACAAATAACTCAACACCCAGCTCTACAATCACATCCACTTGTTCCCAGTCCTTACCACATGACACTGAAGCCACACACAACCCAACATCCAGCCCCACAATCACTTCCACTTGTTTCCAGTCCCTACCCACAAGACACTGCAGCCACACACAACCCACCATCCAGCCCCACAATCACTTCCACTTGTTCCCAGTCCCTACCCACACATGTAAATAAGTAAAGGACCCTGTATCCACATCCTGAGTCACACTGGGTATATTGTGCCAGCTCCATATTTGTACAGACCATATTTGTGTACAGACCATATTTGTGCAGAGACCACATTTGTGTACAGACCATATTTGTACGGACCATATTTGTGTAGATCATATTTGTGTACAGACCATATTTGTGTAGATCATATTTGTGTAGACCATATTTGTGTAGATCACATTTGTGTACAGACCATATTTGTGTACAGACCATATTTATGTAGACCATATTTATGTAGACCATATTTGTGTAGATCATATTTGTGTAGATCATATTTGTGTACAGACCATATTTGTGTACAGACCATATTTGTGTAGACCATATTTGTGTAGACCATATTTGTATAGACCATATTTGTGTAGACCATATTTGTACTGACCATATTGGCATTTGATGGATAACGTGGCCACCTTTACTGTCATAAACATTTCCTAGCACCCATAACAGGCTGGATGGCCCCGGGAGCCCCTGCAATAGTGCAGCACCCTCCTTAATATTTATCTGTTAGTGGACATATGGTGCTCATCCCATGTGGTAAGGCCAGTCAGCGTATGACATGGTCAATATTCGTCCCATATGGTAAGGCCAGTCAGCGTATGACATGGTCTATACAACACAACTGATGTCACTACTCCCCAGGATATGACATGGTCTATACAACACAACTGTTGTCACTACTCCCCAGGATATGACATGGTCACTACTCCCCAGCGTATGACATGGTCAATACAACACAACTGCTGTCACTACTCCCCAGCGTATGACATGGTCTATACAACACAACTGCTGTCACTACTCCCCAGCATATGACATGGTCTATACAACACAACTGCTGTCACTACTCCCCAGCGTATGACATGGTCAATACAACACAACTGCTGTCACTACTCCCCAGCGTATGACATGGTCAATACAACACAACTGCTGTCACTACTCCACCGAATATCTGCTGGTATCCATGTTAGACTGGATCAACCTGAGAGTCCAGATATTTGACATACGAACTCAAACCCATGACCACTGGGTCCAGCAAGCTAGCCACCACACTGCCACGCCCACCCCCAGTATCTAGTCCAGATAACAATGAACGTTGATCAACATGCACTTGTTATACATAAGTTATATCATGTGATATTGGAGAAATAGTCTAATTATGACACCATGTGTTCATTTTGTTTCTTATTAACCTACAAATAATTATGCACACTTCATATGGGTCTTTAGAATTCAATTATCAATAAATTATTTCTACTACTTGAAAATATGTTATCATCTTTTAATATTATAAATTATGCAAAGTAAAAAGCGTTAGGTCTTCACATATTGAATCGTTGGATACATCTTGAAAAACCAAATCCGAAAATAATAATTCTTCTTCTTCTGCGTTCATCCGGAGTTTTTTTCCTGACGTGATTGCGTTGTGCCTGTTTACAGCAGAGCTGCGTTCTTGCGCCGTTAGGCCGACACATCCGACTTCTACGGGCATTTGTTGGCCGGGTTAACCTTCCCGGGGCAAAGATAATTTATTCAAGTACTTTAGTCAATTCTAAGCCGAGTGAGGTATTAAAGCTTGTTTGTCAGTTATAATAATTTAATTAGTAATATGAACAAAAAGGAATATATGCTGTTTGTCTGAGACTTGATTTAACCCTGATGTCTGTCTTAGCAGGCAAACATACTAAATGTAAAACTAGTTAATACTAAGAGTAATACTAATAATATATTACTCTATTAGTAGCATTCTCGATCGTGCCGCAACCCGAACTGAAAACAGAAGTGATATACTGCGCCACCCCAGCCTGATCCACTGTGTCCCCAAAATGGCTGCTGTAAAGACCATTTATGCTTACAACGTCATTCATTCATATATCATGTGACAATAACAGACGCCATCTTAGGTTCTGCAGAAAAGGTTAGTCTAACATTCTATGTATAGCGATTGGTTGAAATTATCCTGACTGTTAAATAAATTTAATTAGTTGGCAAAATGTAAGTAATCTTTTTTTCTAGAGCTCGTGTATTTAATTTGAACTATATTTTCAGATGTATAATCGAATTCTGCAGCCTATTTTATAAATATATGGACAGTTTAATTGATTATGGTCAATTATGGGGGTCGAAAAATATTATTTCTGCTGATGTGTTTCGTCTTTGTGACTGGAAATTCAAGATGACGGCGACACAATTATTGATCGGACTGGGTCAAAACGTGCAATTTAAACTACTAAAGTTAAGGAGAATACAAGTTTAAAGATTATTAATCCAACCCCTTCAGCCTTCAATTTTTCGACTTGGCTGTAATTGGGATGTTTATGGTGTGACTTGTAGATTGTCTTTCGTACTTTGGGCTGCTTGTTGTCGGCTTCCCGGCTTCTGATGTGTTGATTGTGTTCATTCCTTTCTTCTTGAGGTTTTTCATGTCTGGGCAGAGTCGCAGCACTTGTTGAGGCCTGGAGTAATTTGGTACCCACCCCGTCATATGGTGCTGTTTCTTTCAGGGAGTTTTACCAGTTGTCGTCCCTCCTGGTGTTTCACCTCTTTCCCCGTCTTGGGTTGTCTTCGAATCTTCTTGATCTTGATTGATTCCATATGTCATGGCCGGTTCCAACTAGGCCTTTTCGATAACGTCTTTTGAACCATTTTTCTTGGTTTGGGTATCCATTTTCATCCAGTTCTATTTCACTTTCTGATGATTCTTCTTCTGTCTGAGTCTTTGTGTTTTCTGGTTCGGGTGTTTCGGTCTTGGTCTTGAGTAGTTCTAGTTGTTGTCTTTCTTCTTGAATCTGTTTAAGCAGTTCTTCTGTCTTTTCTCTTTCTTCTTGGATTTTTGATAGAGTTTCGTCAGTTTCAGCCTTATAGCAGCCTTTATAGCAGCCATTCGAGCGACATCCTGCTCTATCTTCTGCTGGACTAGCTTCAGTTTGTCCAGGATGCACTGAACGGCCATTATCTGTGTTTCTTGCATCTTGTCTTTTTCTTTCTCCGTGTTTTTAAACTGTGTTCTCAGGTCCTTCAGTTGGCCTTCCAGTTTTGCTTTGTCACTTTTGGTGAGTCGGTTGGTCGTCCCGTATTGCCTCCTAATATGGTAGGTTAGACTTGATGGTGATTTTCATGGCTTCTTTGCTGTCTTGGTGGCAGGGGCAGCCAAGGTACTTGGTGCCATGGTTGCCGAGACAGTTGGCATACTTTCTGTTAAATTTAGGCCTCCAGAAGTCCGAGTATTTCTTTGCATGCTGGCACTGACTATATGGATGGGGTCCAGAGCAGTATCTAAACACCTTCACCTCACTCTTGCAGGTGGCACTGATGTGCCAAAATTTCTGGCACTTAGAGCACTGCAGCACTATCGGTATGTAGTGCTCTGGTACTTGGTCTTTCTTATCCCATCTGATGTATTGAGGGATCACTCGGTCCTCTGATGTTACGACGACGACTGTAGAAGGGATGTTGTTCTTTCCGATGAGCCTCTCGGCACTGGTGATCTTAAGTTTGTGGTTCTCCCTTGTCAGCATCTCCCTGATCTGGTTCGTTGGAGAGATGGGTCTTGACTCGTTTCATGACCCATCATTTGCATGTGCAGTGTCGCGTGGTTCCAATAACATGCCATGGTGAAGCTTGATGTCGGATTTCTCAGTTTGTGAAATCTTCTGAATCAGTTCTGTGGTCTTTGGGTTTTTGTTGAGGGAAACCACTACTCCCTCGGGTGTCTTGTGCAGCTGATAGGTACTGTTTCTTCCCAGCTCGTTTTCCAACAGACTGAGTATCTTGCCTGTTGGTAACGCCGACAGTTTAGCTTCTCCCACGCTTGTCTGCTTGAGCAGTATTCTGCCGGTGAAGTCCTCAGTTGTTGTTTCCTCCTGTGTGGACACTGGTAGATTGGGTTGCATCGTCTTGGTGCTGGTTAGAACTTCCCGGCTGCTGCTGGCTTCAATTGTTGTTTCTTTAGCAATGGTAATGGTTTCAGCTGGTGTAGTAGCCGGACTGCTGTTTGTAGATATAGGCTCAGCAGTTGTAGCAGCCTTCCTCGCCTCTACCTTCTTCTTCCCGGCTGCTTATAGCGCATGTCACTGCATGGCTCTTTTAACGCGAGGCATCCTCTGCGTTCTCCAATAGCGATCTGTTCTCAATAGAGCATCGAGTCCATGTGTGACTTGTACTACTTTTATATCATTTCACATGGCGGAACATATATTTGAGGTCTGTTTTCATATCAGTCTATGACCCGTTTGAGACAATCTCACAAGGACTGGTAGCGTGGAGGCATGGGCCACACTAAAGAATTTCAACGTCATGGCAATCATGTAAATATATTATCCCGAGACACCTTCACAAAAATGTGAATATGTCCACTTAGAATTGACATACAGTCATCATTGAGGTACCATTATATTTGGTTTTTCAAGGCCTATCTATCTGTTATGGACTCATTAGTAAATACTTAATTTTAAAATCATGATCGTAACTACTAACTCTATTATTAGAATTGACTACTACCACTACTACTACTGCTACTACTACTACTACTACTACTACTACTACTAACTATGCTACAAAGACGACTGAGACACCCCTGTCACAAACTAGCAAATGAATATTTAATTTTAAGTTTTTAACTTTCCTTTTTAAATTTTCCTCTTTGCCTTTTAAACTAGGAGTCTCCATGGCGAAGTGGTCAAGCTGTCTGACTCGTGTTCCAAAGGTTATGGGTTTCGATTCTGGGCGAACATCCATTGGTTCATGAGTGCATTTTTTATAAAGACTCCTGAGGGTCATCACTAGAGCTATGGAGTTTGTGCTTTGTGCGATGCTTTCCGCATTGCGGAACGAGACTGAGCCATATGGGATAAAAACCCAGTGCAATGAAGTCGACCCTGTCGACTTTTAAGCGACTTTTTAAAATTTATTATATATTTTTAAAAAGTCGCTTAAAAGTCGACAGGGTCGACTTCATTGCACTAGGTTTTATCCCATATGGCTCGGTCTCTTTCCGCAGCACGGAAAGCGTCGCACAAAGCACGAACTTTAGCTTTTAGTTTTAGCGACGACCCACAGGAGTCTCCGAAACATTTAACTCGTAAACCGAAGGGTGCGGCCCGGAATCGAACCCGCAACCTTCGGAGCACGAGTCAAACGGCTTGACCACTTCGACAGAGACTGGGATTAATTATAAACTAATTTAATTTTTTTAAATTTAATTACAAACTAATTTTAATTATATGGGTGAATTAAGTCTAAGTTCTTAACGACTTACAGATCGCAGTTTTTTATGTTTGCCACACATTTTTGAAAGTTTCTGAAATTACCTATTGTTGTAGTCAGTACCCAAATTCAAGAACATGTGAGAAATTAAACTGTAATAATATATTCAACATCATTCAATGTGAGCAGACAACGTCCAAATGCCGCCATTTTCCCAGCAATACTGGTAGTTAATACAAAAATTAAACCGGGTTCTCGCCCACGACCAAAAGTTATATAGTAAAGTAGTATAGTATAATATAATGGTACTGCCAGTAATGGGTTGTGCTCAATATTTAAAGTGGTATAGCTACTTTATGATAAGGGTGATGTAGTGAATGGTCTCTGGAATCGGGTGGAGTATGCAGCTGAATTGATGGGAAAGACATTAGACTTATAAAAAACATATATTGGAAACAAGCTGCCATAAGGATTGATAATGAAGTGGGACAATACAATATCATCCTATTAAGAGAGGTGTTAGGCAGGGATGTGTAATGTCTCCAGATCTTTTTTCCCTATACAGTGAAAATATTTTCAGGAATGTAGAAGATATAAATGGAATCAGCATTGGAGGACGAAACATCAATAACATTAGATATGCAGATGATACAGTATTGATTGCAGACAATGCACAAGATCTACAACAATTAGTAGACGCAGTTGTTGTACACAGTGAGCAGCTGGGGTTGGAATTAAATTGTAAGAAGACACAGGTTATGGTCGTCACTAGGAAGAACGAAGTACCACAATGTAATATACAAATAAATTTGAATATAATATTCTTCAACAAGTGAATCGGTACAATTATCTAGGAACAGTCATAACATCTGATGGGAGATGCCTTGAAGAGATTAGAACAAGAATCGCCATGGCGAAAGTAGCCTTTAGCAAGATGAAAAACATTCTGACCAATAAAAAGATGTCAATTGAAACGAGAAAAAGAGTGTTGAGGGGATACATAGAGCCTGTTCTTTTGTATGGATGTGAAACTTGGACAATGTGCAGTCAAGCTGAAAAACATCTGATGGCTGCAGAAATGTGGTTTCTGAGGAAAATGCAAATAATACCATGGACAGACAGAAAAACCAATGACCAAGTACTACAGGAGACAAATGAAAATCGTAAATTGATTAGAGAAATTAGACGTAGACAGTCAAAATTTTTTGGACATGTTATGAGAAGAAATGGATTGGAGAACTTAGTGACAACTGGCAAGATCGAAGGGAACAGACCAAGAGGAAGACCGAGAGGAAAATACCTGGATGGCTTGGCCACATGGCATGGACGAGACAGGAACACTGAGCTGATCCACACCGCTGGTGATCGAGTGAAATGGCGAGTCATGACCGCCCACGCTTTCCGGCATGGCACATGATTGATTGATTGATGCAGCTGAACATACCAAGTATCCATATACAATAGATAAAAAGTTAATTGCATATCCTTTACATAACGTTGCAGTCAACACCAGTTTTTTTTCCCTGTTGTGATCTTTTGGCAAGTTTACGTTCATTAGTTTGCCATTGTGTCTGAACGACCGGCATCCATACCATTTCGTAAAACAACCAACGCACGGCGGCCTGCCAAACCGCCCGCAGATGCGTTTCGATCGCGGGTATGCGTGACTACGAAGTGCATCCATAACTTCATCGCCAATGAGCCGGTAACATCTATAAGTTTTGATTATTGGTTAACAGTTAACAGTAAGATAATGTATCTCCCAATTATAACCAAGGAGGGTTGAACAGGATACTGTTGGACCAACAAATGCTGCTACTCCTACTTCTATCGAAAGCTTCATATTTAACAAATTGGTTGTATGCAAGAGCTCCCTGACTATGTGAACATTATGAACAATTAATGATGCCTCTTATCAGTCACATACCAACGTTTTCAGCGAGATCTGATCAAAGTTTTATTTAAAATGCATTATGGATTGCGAACTGGCCACAACAGGTTGAAATAATTACATAGCAGGTTTACGTTAGGTTTGTCGGATCTATTTACTATTTGTATGTGTATGCGTGTCAGAGTTTTTACGGCAAAAGCAACTCTCCATGGCGCTCATTCGCTTTCTACTTCTGTATTCCTGCCCAACTAACGTCCAGAGTTTGCGGATATGTTTATTGACTCCGACGTGAACTGATGCAGTTTGTGTTTTCAAGACCCATTACAAGTCGTCGCTAGAGCTGGTCAATTCGTGCCCCACGGTGACAGCCTGTGACGGTCCCTGTATCCTTTCGCGCAGTTGACATAGTAATAATTCGCTGAGTGGTTTAACTTGCTCATGTCTGGTTGGATTTTGTGGCTGCACTTTTCTACGTATTGGCTTAAGCACAATCCTTCCATAGTGACATCTCCGGACATAGACGATAGGTGCAGAGCTATTCTTTGTTTCACTTGAGGGCTCCCCCGACACATGATAAAGCAGTTGATGATTTCGAGTTAATTGACGACATTGCAATCCTGTCACACACACACACACGCGCGCGCGCGCGCGCGTACACACATACACACACACGTAATAAGATACTGGATAAGCTAATCACACTTGATGTAATCACAGTAATTAGGTATAAAAAGTCGTAGAGGAAAGACATAGATAATGAGAATAAACGAAACAACAACCCATCTCCTTTGGTAAAACCCCACTTCAAGAGGCGGAATCATACACCTATTTGGGAAGCAATGTGGACAAAAGATGGGGAAACATGTAGAGATATTACAATAAAAATACAAATGGCAAAGGGAGCTTTCATAACTCTAGGAAATATCTGGAAGCCAAAGGAAGTTAACTTAGCACCAACGTTAGCATTTTTAACTCCACGTACTGACCAATGCAAAGGCGACATTTGCAACGAGAAAAAGAGAGTTGCTACATAGAACCTGTACTTTTGTATGAACGTGAAGCTTTGACAAAGAGATGACGACATGAAACAGATTTAATAGCCGTGGAAATGTGGTTTCTGAGGGAAATGCAAAGAATACCATGGACAGAAAACCAATTATCAAGTTCTACAAGGAACAAATGAAAACCGTAAACTGAATATTGCTTGGATAGCAAATCCATTATGTGGAAAGTCCAAATCGAAAGCTCGCTGTGTGGGCTTCTAAAAAGGTGGAAAAGTGTCCTAGTGGCACGAAATGGAATATTGCTTGGATAGCAAATCCATTACGTGGAAAGTCCGAATCAAAAGCCCATTGTGTGGGCTTCATAAAAGGTGGAAAAGTGTCCTAGTGGCATGAAATGGAATATTGCTTGGATAGCAAATCCATTACGTGGAAAGTCCGAATCAAAAGCCCACTGTGTGGGCTTCATAAAAGGTGGAAAAGTGTCCTAGTGGCACGAAATGGAATATTGCTTGGATAGCAAATCCATTACATGGAAAGTCCGAATCGAAAGCTCACTGTGTGGATGTCATCTGCAGACTGCATACTTCTGGTTTCCGGAAGAACAGCCTATGGTGAACGGAAGGCCCAATATACGGAAGTGAGGCTAAGCAGCCATGTGCAGGACGTGACGATTCCTTTTGTGAGCCCAGTACCAGAGCGCTATGTATCGGCTCTGCAAGTATGGAAGCCTCCTTGGATGGCGGGGAATGCCCATGGTCTGCCCCTGCCTTCCCTTGAGGGCTGACCAGGATCTTTGGCTGTTCTATATGGACCAGCTGGGATGGGGGATAACACCACAACAGTGAGAGTCAAACGTCCTAAGAAACCCCTGGGAAGGTTAACCCGGTCAACAAATGCCCACAGAAGTCGGATGTGTCGGCCTAACGGCGCAAGAACGCAGCTCTGCTGTAAACAGGCACAACGCAATCACATCCGGGGAAAAAACTCCGGATGAACGAAGAAGAAAACCGTAAACTGATTAGAGAAATTAGACGTAGACAAGAGTCACCAGTTTGTGGACACGTTATGAGAAGAAATAAATTAGAGAATTTGGTAGCAACTGGCAGGATTGAGGGGAAAAGAACAAAGGGAAGGCAAAGAAGTAAATACATGGATGGTTTGGCCACATGGTATGGTCGGGACAAGAACACAGAGCTGATTCACGACTCTGGTGATAGTATGAGATGGCGAAACATGACAGCTCACTCACATGGCCTGGCACATGTTGCTGATTGCGTTTATTAATAATCATTTTACTGATTATCTGTATATCCGATTCTTCGCTAGAGTTACATATTCTAATTTTAATTTCTTCAGGAGTGCATACATTTCTTTGAGCCGTGAAAGCTCTTTGTGCCTTTTGTGTTTATATTTCCATAGCTTTTTATGTCTCGCTTCCCCACCACATCTTTTTCTGCACTCTATACAAGGGGCTTCTCATAAGTCTTCAGCCTGACCATGAAGAAGTAGATGGAGAAAATTGAGATTTGGCACATTCCTTGGCTTATTCCTTCTCAATGTAGCCACCACCTGAATTTATTAATTTCTGCCATCTCTGCGTGACCCTGAAAAGACCTTCAGAATAAAATAACCTATTTTTTCTCGAACTAAACCAGTTATCACAAGCTAGTATGACATCTTCGTCACTGTCAAAACGATTTCCTTACAAACTGTTTTTTTTTTTTTTTTTTAAAGATTTGGGAAAAGAGAAACGTCTGATTTTCCTAACCTGGTCTATGATTTTCTTCACTTTTGCAGCATTTTCATAATTGCTCTCTGAGGACGGTCGCCCTGGTCTTGGCAGATCTGCAACTTGGGAACGGCCACACTTAAACTGCAAACACCAATTTTTTTTACAGAAGCATACGAAGGACAGACTTCCTCAAACACTGGCCCCATCTCCCTGTGTATTTCTGTAGGTGTTTTACCCTGTAACATCAAGAATTTTATCACAGTCCTGGCGTTTGATTTCTCCATTGTTCTGACAAACCGTTGGATGTGCAGATGTGGTCAATAGGGTGTGTTGTACCATGCGCCATATCGGGAAACCCCGTTGAGAAGGGAAATTCATAATTCATATGTCCATTACAAATTGAATGAGCTATACATTGCCAAATTTTCTCCGCCTACTCCTGCATGGTCAAACTAAAGATTTATGAGAAGCCCCTTGTATGTTGTCTTGACGAAGTTAATTACCTACCCAAGGAGTTTGGTATACACTACTTCGACAGCCAACATGAGAATGGAAGCCGAGGCTGTGATAGCAGCCCACTGATTTTTGAAAGTCATTACAACCAGACATGCATGTAATGGACTCACACAGCAGCTTAGGAAACTGGAATGTTCTGCGTGTAGTGGATAGCACCACTTTACAGGGTCAAGATTGACAACTTACTATGGCTTTTCTACCCAGTGCGTGCAGGTGTGCGGGGCAATGAACAGACTGATATATTAGCTGCTGCTTCCCTTGTGGGTGGAGAGCTACTTTATGATAAACGTGATGTAGTAAAGGGTCACTGGAATCGGGTTGAGTATGCAGCTGAACAAGCCAAGCATCCATATCTGGAAAGACTGGCTCAGAATGGAGTGAACAAAGGGTCTCAACCATATTCAAGGAAATAGATAAAAATCCAGGCGGACTTTCAATCACATTACTACTGGAATAATCATTACAGGAACTCTTCTGTGGCTTTGAAGGGATGCTCTGTGTGGGGATGCTCTGAGTGCAGTGGACATGATTATTAAATTCAGTAAGGTATAATTATCTAGGGAATGCCTTCTTGTCACTTCAGTTTTCAAAGAGATTCCCCATCAATGCTAGCAAAGGCCTTTTCATTGCCCACAAAGTATAAAGTGCTACACGCTGCGGGATTTGCCGAGGATGGGATCCAACCACTTATGGACTGAATGGTTCGATGTGCAATGAGGATGATCTGTCGACTAACTAACTAACTAACATCTCAAATATCTGGTTTAATATTTTTCATTATATTATTCATCTATAATTGTCACACTCCTGTAGGTTCCATTTCTTTGGCTGCTTCAGCAGAAATCATTCTCTCAGTTCTGGATAATTTCCATCAATGATCTCCCTCCACCATGTTATCGTCTTAGACAAGCCATCACCATCTCTCTCGGTCTGCCTCTGTCTCTTCACGGCCGACAAATGGAGGACAATTCTCCAACTCCATTCAATACTCCATTTTGTTAGAACTGCGGTGGGGTGGACATGTGTATTAATCCCCATAGACGTGCTTTTGTTTTGTTTTGAACTTGACCTGGTCTCTCGTACTGACCGAGCCTAAAACATGTGCCTGGAAATGTCATGAAAAGTAAAGACATTCAGCGTTGTTCTGACCACATCACTGATTGGACTAAAATATGGGAGCTGCAGTAGTGTAGTCAGTAGACGCTCGCCTACCAGTCCGAATTGTCATAAGCTCAAATATTTTATGGTAATGGAGATGGGAGTGAAACAGGGAGAAACTAGACATTAACATTTTTACAAGAGCAAAAAACAAACATTTGATTAATCAACATAGAAGTGGTAATATTAGTCGATCTATGCTGGCCTTCTGCAAACCCACGTTGTTCTTTCCTATTTGTGGTGTTATTATCTTCCGAATTCTTGGCATTACTTACTAATGTTTCAGCTTTCTCACATGTCCTGTGCCAACTTTGGAGCTCAATATCAACTTGGAGAAGACTGTAGTTATGTACCAGCCAGCTCCAGGGAATAATCACACTGTGCCGAATATCAAAGTGAATGATCATAGACTAAGTGTTGTGGACAAATTCACCTATCTTGGCAGCACTGTGTCACAAGCTGCCACAATTGATGACGAAGTGAATGCAAGAATCTCCAAGGCCAGTGCGGCCTTTGGCAGACTGTACAAGAATGTATGGGACAGAACTGGAATAAGCCTGCAAACAAAGCTAAAAGTCTACAAAGCAGTTGTATTATCCACACTGCTATATGCCTTGTGAAACCTGGACTGTTTATCAGAGACACGCTAGGAAATTAAACCACTTCCACACAGTCTGCCTAAGGAAGCTACTGAAGATTAAATGGCAAGACAAGATTCCAGACACTGAAGTCCTAGAAAGAGCGTCCATGCCCAGTATCCACACTCTACTGATGAAGAATCAGATTCGCTGGGCTGGTCACTTGACTCGCATGCCAGATCACAGGCTCCCTAAACGAATTTTTTACAGCGAACTGCGTTGTGGTAAACGCACCCAAGGTGGCCAGAGGAAACGCTTTAAAGACACTCTGAAAATCTCACTGAATGCTTTTGGAATTCATCATGACACCTGGGAGGCTGCAGCCAGAGATCGAAATTCATGGCGTGCATCATTACGCAAGGGTGCAGTCATATGTGAGGCAACCAGGACTGCAAGAGCTGTGAAGAAAAGGCAGGACAGAAAAACCACTGCAGGAAATCCTCCTCCAGAAACGTCAAGCATTCTTTGTCCACATTGTCAAAGAACATTTCGAGCCATCTTAGAACCCACAGCTCCATACCTTCAACCCCACTGGATGAAATGAATGGTCATCATCATTCTTGATGGACAAACAACAATTCTTGGCATGATGATTGTTGGAAAATTGTGTGAGATGTGGCTCTTTATGCTAGTTGCTTGATCACATTTCAAGACTCTTGATTTTTGCGGAATTGCAGTTAACATAAATGTACATAAGACATGCTTGTGATAAATTATTCTATGTTCAGCAGCCTGAGGAAATGTCTATTCCACAATGTAATAAGGCCTTGATCATTGCTGATGTTCGGACAATCTTCTTAGTTTTCCTATGGTTAAGAGTATTCTGAACATCCATCTTCAAAACTGGTGGTCCTTCATTATTAAGTGTAATATAAAACTCTTTGCCGCTATAATCACTATAAATGTACTTTCACATATTCTGGCCATGTATTTAAATCTGTTCCTTATCCATTATGATTTTGTATTCTTTGGTTTTCAGGAAATCCCATTCGAAGTGTGTGTTAATTTGTTCTTGAGATCATGAATTATTTTGTGCATTGATTTGGACTCTTTGCTGACTGTTGAAAATGAGGGTGGAGCACTATGTAAATGTCCTGAGTGCTGTGATGCCATTTCTTGACTTAACTGAATGAAGATGATGACATGAGTCGCCTGTATCCTGAGCTGTCCGGTTTATTTGTGACTATATACGGTCAGTACTCCCAGACAACAAACCAGATCATAATGATATTGTGAAAGCTTCCCTCATCTACTAGTATCACAGCATTCACAACATGAGATCCTGAAATAAGTAGGACATGTTTTTTCTTTAATCTGTTTCATTTTCTCTTCATTGTCCTCATTTTCTCATCTCGTTATTATGACTTACGAGGGGAAGGCAATAAGGAAGCCATCCATGGCTATAGAAAAATAACTAAATATAATAACAACTTGAAACCAGTTTATTTTTATACATACATTGTCCCCTTATTTCTCAACATAATTTCCACCAACATTGATGCACTTATCCCACTGTTTTATCAGTCCTCCCAAACCCACTGCATAGAGCTGCGTGCTCTTTTTTCTACACCATGTTTTCACTTCACATTCAACTTCAGCATAATTCGCGAAATGTCTCCCACCAAGGTGGGTTTTCAGTGATTATGCTGACAAATGTTTGTCCCACAAAGCAGTGCATAGCAGGGTAGAAAACGTTATGCGGGAGAGTCAATAAGTAAGTTACACAGTTCTGTGGGATGGCAGGTAAATGAGAACAGGGCACGCTTTTCTATGCAGCGGGTTTGGAAAAGGACTGATACAACGATGGAATAAGTGCATGAATGTTGGTGGAAATTATGTTGAGAAATAAAGGGACAATGTATGTATAAAAATAAACTGGTTTCAAGTTATCATATTTAGTTATTTTTCTACAGCCATTTTTGTGGCTTCCTTATTAACTTACCCTCGTAGTATAGTCACTGTAGTGTCTTCTCAATGATTATATGTGTGTTTTATACATGTATTTGTTTGCTGATGACCGCTAGTCACTGCAACATCCTGTGTTTTCTGTAATTGTGTTCTGTAAAGCTGCATTACTTCGTGTTATTTTACATTGTATACCTCACCTACCAGTAGAGCTCCAATACATCCCCCAGCAGCCAGTGTCCTCGTAGAAGCTAATGTTTAGCCAGAACAGTTAGAGTTGAAAATATCTTGATAACCGAATGAACCAAGCTTTGCGTGTGCAATTGTATGCCCAACAAATATTACACATTAGATACACTCACTGTGACATCTAGCTTGCCAGATTCAGTAATCAATCAATCATGTGCCATGCCGGAAAGCGTGGGCGGTCATGACTCGCCATTTCACTCGATCACCGGAGTCGTGGATCAGCTCAGTGTTCCTGTCTCGTCCATGCCATGTGGCCAAGCCATCCAGGTATTTTCCTCTCGGTCTTCCTCTTGGTCTGTTCCCCTCGATCGTACCAGTTGTCAATAAGTTCTCCAATCCATTTCTTCTCATAACATGTCCAAAAAATTGTGACTGTCTTCGTCTAATTTCTCTAATCAGTCTACGATTTTCATTTGTCTCCTGTAGTACTTGGTCATTGGTTTTTCTGTCTGTCCAAGGTATTCTTTGCATTTTCCTCAGAAACCACATTTCTGCAGCCATCAGATGTTTTTCAGCTTGACTGCACATTGTCCAAGTTTCACATCCATACAAAAGAACAGGCTCTATGTATCCCCTCAACACTCTTTTTCTCGTTTCAATTGACATCTTTTTATTGGTCAGAATGTCTTTCATCTTGCTAAAGGCTACTTTTGTCATGGCGATTCTTGTTCTAATCTCTTCAAGGCATCTCCCATCAGATGTTATGACTGTTCCGAGAAAATTATATCGATTCACTTGTTGCAGAATATTCCCATTTACTTGTATATTACATTGTGGTACTTGTTTCTTCCTAGTGACGACCATAACCTGTGTCTTCTTACAATTTAATTCCAACCCCAGCTGCTCACTGTGTACAACAATCGCGTTTACTAATTGTTGCAGATCCTGTGCATTGTCTGCGATCAATACTGTATCATCTGCATATCTAATGTTATTGATGTTTCTTCCACCAATGCTGATTCCATTTATATCTTCTACATTTCTGAAAATATTTTCACTATATAGGGAAAAAAGATCTGGAGACATTACACATCCCTGCCTAACACCTCTCTTAATAGGTTGATATTGTCCCATTTCATTATTCATCCTTGTGGCAGCTTGTTGTTTCCAATATATGTTTTTTATAAGTCTAATGTCTTTCCCATCAATTTGTAGATCTGCAAGCATATCCACCATGTTGACATGTCTAACTCTATCAAAACCTTTCAAGTGCCGTGCCGTGCCGGCTGGCGTAGGCGTTCATGGCTCTCCATAGATCTCAGTCTTTGGTTTTCTGGATCAACTCTGCTGCTGATATTCCTCCATGCCACCGTCTCAATCCATCCAGCATCATTTCTCTTGGTCTGCCTCTGCCTCTCTTCCCCTCGATCTTTCCAATTGTTACGATGTTCTCCAATGCCTCTCTTCTCATCACGTGACCGAAGAAATATGCTTGTCTCTGTCTTATTGTTGTATATAATGTTCTAGTTTCATTAGCCTGTTTCAGGCAATCGTCGTTAGTTACTCTGGCAGTCCAAGGAATTCGCAACATTCGTCTCAGGAACCACATCTCTGTTGCTTCTAATTTCTTCTTAATTTGTTCATTTACATTCCAAGATTCACTGCCATACAGCAAAATTGGTTCTACATAGCATTTCAGCACTCTCTTTCTTACATTCAGTGATAGCGACTTATTGCATAAGATACTCTTCATTTTCTGAAATGAGGCTTTTGCCTGTCCTATTCTGCTCCTAATCTCTGTTGTACATCTTCCATCTGATGTTATAAGTGCCCCTAGGTATCTAAAATTATCACTTGGTTAAGGATTATCAATAACATTAGATATGCAGATGATACAGTAATAATTGCAGACAATGCGCAGGACCTGCAACAATTAGTAGATGCGGTGGTTGTACACAGTGAGCAACTGGGGTTAGAATTAAAATGTAAAAAGACTCAGGTTATGGTCGTCAGTAGGAAGGAAGAAGTGCCACAATGTAATATACAAGTAAATGGAAATATTCTTCAACAAGTGAATCGGTACAATTATCTTGGAACAGTTATAACATCTGATGGGAGATGCCTAGAAGAGATTAGAACAAGAATCGCCATGGCGAAAGTAGCCTTTAGCAAGATGAAAAACATTCTGACCAATAAAAAGATGTCAATTGAAACGAGAAAAAGAGTGTTAGGGGGATACATAGAGCCTGTTCTTTTGTATGGATGTGAAACTTGGACAATGAGCAGTCAAGCTGAAAAGCATCTGATGGCTGCAGAAATGTGGTTTCTGAGGAAAATGCAAAGAATACCATGGACAGACAGAAAAACCAATGACCAAGTACTACAGGAGACAAATGAACATCGTAAGCTGATTGGGGAAATTAGACGTAGACAGTCAAAATATTTTGTTATGAGAAGAAATGGATTGGAGAACTTAGTGACAACTGGCAAGATCGAGGGGAACAGACCAAGAGGAAAATACCTGGATGGCTTGGCCACATGGCATGGACGAGACAGGAACACTGAGCTGATCCACGACACTGGTGATCGAGTGAAATGGCGAGTCATGACCGCCCACGCTTTCCGGCATGGCACATGATTGATTGATTGATTGATTGATAAGGATTTTCCCTTCTATTTCTATGTCACATTTTGGTGTCACCATTTTCTTTGATATTACCATTGTTACAGTTTCCTTGATATTCAAGGAGAGTCCTTTCCTTGCACTCTCTGTTACTACAACGTCTAATAATTGTTGTAGGTCTGTTGAATTATCCGCCACCAATACTGTTACCGGTCTCTGTGGCAAAAGGGCTTGCGACCGCGGTTTGTGAGCCCGTATACCCGGGTTCGAAACACAACGGTGCTGGTTTTTTTCGAAAAAGGTATAGGAGCCGGTCGTTCAGAAAGCAATGGCAAACTACTGAACGTAACACTTGCCTAGTAGTACATCAACAGCAGCTGAAAATGCTGGTGTTGACTGCAACGTCCCGTAAGGGATACGCAACAATATAAAAAAAAAAAAAGATACTGTGTCATCTGCATAGCGTATATTATTTATATTATAACCTCCAACTAGTATTCCTGGCATCTCTTTGATCTCTCTCATTATTACTTCGCTATATAGGGAGAAAAGATCTGGTGACAAGACACACCCCTGTCGTACTCCTAGCTTTATCTGTTCGTAACTACCCTCTTTATTTCCCATTTTAATTGCTGCTACTTGGTTCAAGTAAATATTCTTTATTATTGTTAAATCTTTTCCATCAATGTTGATATCTTCCAACATTTTAATCATTTCATCATGTTTTACTTTATCAAATGCCTTAGTATAATCTATGAAGCACAAATATATGTCTCTCTGTTTCTCCATTGACCTTTCTATTGGTGTCCGTAATGTATAAATTACATTGTTTGTGCCCTTTCCTTCCACAAATCCATACTGTTCTTCACTAATTTCCATTTTTATTTTCTTTTTGGTTCTTCTCATTATGATTTTGAGTAGAAGCTTAGTGATATGGTTTATAAGGTTAATTGTACGAAAATCTTCACAATCAATTGCTCCTGGTCTTTTTGGTATAGCTATAAATACAGATTTCAGCATATCACTGGGTAAATATCCACTACTGTAAACATCATTCAACATTTTGGTTAATATATCTACTCCAAATTATCCCAATACTTCTAATTCTTCTATTGTGATTTCATCTGGCCCAGCTGTTTTTCCTTTCTTCATACATT
The DNA here is from genome assembly GCA_014155875.1 of Cepaea nemoralis. NCBI lineage: Eukaryota > Metazoa > Mollusca > Gastropoda > Stylommatophora > Helicidae > Cepaea > Cepaea nemoralis. The sequence goes on along the minus strand of JACEFZ010027515.1, from coordinate 242,047 downwards.
TCATAGCGTCAGCGACTTCTATTTCAGAATAGGTGGACCTTCTAAGTTACTATCTTCTGTTAATTCTTCCCTTTCTCCGTCATATAATTCTATTATGTACTCATTCCACCTCTTCATTATGGCACCTTCCTCTAATAATATCTTTCCTATTTTTGATTTCAAACACCCTGTATTTATTCTTATTTTTCTTCCTGTAAGCTCACTGATTTGTCTGTACATATTTTTTGTATCATTAATGGAATTTTATTCAATTTTTTTGCATTGCTCGTTTAACCATCTTTCTTTAGCCTTCCCACATTTATCTTTTATTTCTTTATTTATCTTAGCGTATTCTCGTTTGTCATTTTTACTCTGTTTTCTTTTGTCCATCAGTTTTAAGATTTCTTCATTCATCAATTTTTTCTTAGCTATTTTGCCTCTCTCCGGTAATACTTCTTTGCTAGTTTGATGAATGGAGTCCCTTAACATTTCCCATTGTTCATTTATATGCTGTATTTTAGCTATCGCATTGTACCTATTTTTCACAGTCACTATGTATTGTTCTTGCAGTTCTTTATCTATTTTCAGAACCTCTTTATTAAGTCTCATGTTCTTAACCATTTTTTTCCCTCTCTTTAATCTTACTTTTATTTGTCCACATAGTGGTACATGATCACTGTTACAGTCAGCACAAGGCATTGTCTTTATATTAATTAAAGCATTTCTAAATCTTTTATTAATTAGTATGTAGTCAATTTGGTTGTATTTTCTTATCAGGGCTTTTCCATGTGTACAGTCGTCTTTTATGGTGTTTAAACCATGTGTTTCCAATTATCATATCATTGATATTTGCCCATTCTATTAGCTTTTCCCCTCTTTCATTTCTTGTACCTAAACCATAATTCCCCACTACATCCTCCATTTTTCCCTTTCCTACTTTTGCATTAAAATCACCAAGTATTATTTTTATTTCTTGTGATCCAATTTGAGCCATCACCATTTCTATTTCGTCATAAAAGTGTTGTATTTCTTCATCACTACTGCTTGTTGTTGGTGCATATACTTGTATAATATTTATATCTATTGGTTTGCCTTTGATTTTTACCATAATAATTCTATCTGAAATACACCAGTATCCATTAATTGACTTGGCTGTTTTTTCGTCTAATATTACTCCTACGCCTTTGTGTAGTCAATAAAGCAAAGATGTATATCCTTGTTTACTTCTATACCATGTTCAATAACTGTTCGCAGCATATACACAGCATTTATTGTACCCTTTCCTTCTACAAACCCACATTGTTCTTCCCCTATTCCAGGTTGGATTTTCTTCCTCACTCTTTGCATGATAATTCGTAACAAAATCTTTGTGATGTGACTCATTATACTAATTGTTCTATGTTGATCACATTCCAAGGTTCCTGATTTCTTTGGGATTGCAATAAATACAGAATTACATAATTCAGAAGGTATATCTCCAGTATCATATAATGTGTTCAGCAGTCTGGTGACTTGCTCTAATCCAAATTCTTCTAAAGCTTCAAGCATTTCTATTGTGATGTTATCTGCACCTGGGGACTTGCCAGCTTTCATATGCTTAAGAACATTTTGAACCTCCATCTCCAAAATTGGCGGTCCTTCATTATTAAATCTAATATCATACTGTTCCTCTCTGTTATCATTATACAGGTTTTTCACATAATCTGTCCATACATGTAGAATCTGATCTTTTTATATTATGATTTTGCCATCTTTAGTTTTTAGACAGCCTGTTGATGTACTTGTTCTTTTATTAGTAAGTTCCTGAATTCTTTTGTGCACTAATTTGGTATTTTGACTGTTGTGTTGTTTTTCAATTTCTAAGCACTTTTTCTCAAGCCATGATTATTTTGCCTTCCTACATAATATTCTGACTTGTCTGTGAATTTCTTCATATTTGGCAGGATTATTTTTGTTGAGTCTTCTTGTTTCCATTAGGTGTAAAATTTCTTCAGTCATCCATTTCTTATGACCCACCTTCTTTAATTTTGGAATAGTTGTTTCTGCAGCCAAACTGATTGAATTCTTTAACATTTCCCATTGATCATTCACATCCTGGAATAATATCTCTAGATCAGACAATATATCAAATATGTTCTGTACTTCTATGTTGAATTTGTTTTGTATTTCCTTGTCATTACTCAATGTACACAAATCATATTTAGTGTTTCCTGTTATATATTTGACTTTCTTCAGCTTTATCCTCAATGTTCCTGTAAGTAGTCTGTGGTCACTATAATAATCAGTACTGGGAACTATTTTTGTTACTGTTAGTGCATTTCTAAATCTTAAGCTAATCAGAATGTAGTCAATCTGGTTTCTGATCCTGCTATCAGGACTCCTCCATGTCCATAATCTTCTAGGGTGTTGCTTAAACCAGGTGTTTCCTACAATCATTTCCTTTTCTTTTTCCCACTCTACGAGTCTGTATCCTCTTTCATTTCTCTCTCCTAAACCATAGTTTCCTACTGTGTATCTATCACCTTCTTCTTCTTCGTTCATCCAGAGTTTTTTTTTCGGATGTGATTGCGTTGTGCCTGTTTACAGCAGAGCTGCGTTCTTGCGCCGTTAGGCCGACACATCCAACTTCTGCGGGCATTTGTTGACCGGGTTAACCTTCCCGGGATCTATCACCTTGATTTCCTACTTTTGCATTGAAGTCTCCTATTATGATGTTTATTTCTGAATTTTAACATTCCTTTAAGGCAGACTCTGTCATTATAAAATTCCTCTACACTATCTTCACTGGACTCTCCTTTTGGAGCATATACTTGAATAACATTTATGCTAAAAGGTCTGCCACTCAATTTAACTAGTAGAACTCTGTCCAACACGGCCCAATATACTTGAACAGATGTTGATGTTTTCCGGTCCAAAATTATTGCCACTCCCCTTTGTCGATCTTTACCTCCAGAATAAATAATCTTATAATCTTCATCTATCTTGATGCCTGCTCCTGTCCATCTCGTTTCGCACATCCCTAATATATTAATTGTTTTTCTTTGTATTTCTTGTTTTATGTTCTCTAGTTTTCTGTCGTCGTTTAACGTCCTAACGTTCCATGTTGCTAATTTTAATGTCTCTGTCCTTGTCTTGCGATGATCAGTCTTTAAGCGAATCATAATATACTAGGCACTTTCAAAGAGGCAGTTTGCCGTTGCTTTCCTCTATGGCAGTGACCATACTGGCCGGATGACCGCAACCATTGTCTCTCGAAAGAGATCCTCTGCTTGCCGTCTCAAAAATCGAGACCATAACCAACAAATATCTGTCGGCTGCCCTCAAAATTTCATCTACCACCTGCCTTCCGTGGCTTCTTTTGAACACTTCCAATAAACGAACACGAAATAACATCACATAATCCACAGGAAAAACACTATCCACACGAATTCCACAGGAAATCCACAGAAAAACACTGAACAGCATCTCCCCAAAGAACTTTGAGTCATCTCGTCGCCATTGTACCAGAAGATTGGAATGCTTCTTTCCTGTACATGTTCACTTAGGTGCTTCAGCCCCATAAAAGATGACAACATTCATCACACTTGCAAGGTTTCTCTCCTGTATGTGTTCTCTTGTGGTACTTCAGGTGGCCAGCTGTAGTAAAATACACACCACAATTATCACATTTCTAAGGTTTCTCTCCTGTGAGTGTTTTCTTGTGGTAGTTCAGATGTGTAAATACAGTACAGGATGCAACACATTCATTGGTCTTGGAATGCTTCTTTCCTGTACGTGTTCACTTAGGTGCTTCAGCCCCATATTTTTTTCCGCGTTTCCATCCTGTTTCAAGATATTGCGGTCAACACCAGCATCTTTCAGCTGTATGTTGATTCCTAGGCTAGATTATGCTCATCAGCACGCCATGACTTTCCGAGCGACCGGCTGCATACTCTCATAAGTCACTGGCGTGACTCAAACCACGTCTAATTCTCATCCGCTCACGTCGACCATGAGAGTATTTGGGGTTAACGGAGAAAGCTGCTAACCCCTCGGCCAGGCAGCCAGCACTTCAGCCCCATAGCTTCCATAAAAGATTCAGTAAAGAAGAACCAAAATCATCACAGCTAAAAGGTCTTTCTCATGTATTTAGTTGTGACATTTAAGTGGTATAGCATGAGTGAAATTAGAACCACATTCATATTTAAAACGTTTCCCTTTTAGGGGTATTTTTAATGACATTTCAAATCGCTCTGTGTAAATGAGGCAATACTACACGTATAGTCATTGCAAGTTATCTCTACAGTTATGTGAGATTTTTTACCAAGCAAAAGATTTACAACAATAACCACACATATAAAGCATCTCTGCAGTATGCAGCAAATTAGACAGCTAAAACTTGTAAATAACACACAACAATCATCAAACATAGCATTTGGAAAGTTTCTCTCCTGTGAGTGTTTTCTTGTGGTAGTTCAGATGTGTAAATACAGTACAGGATGCAACACATTCATTGGTCTTGGAATGCTTCTGTCCTGTACGTGTTCACTTAGGTGCTTCAGCCCCATTGCTTCCATAAAAGATAACATTCATCACACTTGCAAGGTTTCTCTCCTGTATGCGTTCTCTTGTGGTGCTTCAGGTGGCCAGCTGTAGTAAAATATACACCACAATTATCACATTTCTAAGGTTTCTCTCCTGTATGTGTGCTAATGTTGTGCAACATACCAGAGAATGTCCTCAGCTTTTTTCACTTGATCTATTCAGTGCCAGCATCTCTTTCTCACCTCTTGGTTTACTGCGATCTGTTTAGTTCTCCCCATGGGCTCTACATTGGTGATTCTGCCATACCACTGTATTCCTACTTTTCTGAGCAGGCACTAATTAGCAAATGCTTGTAGTTTATCAGTAATTTATTTAGTTGTTCTCTGACCCATACAATAATACCGATTTAACATTGGAATTAAACATTTAAATTTAGTGCTAAGTTTAACTTCCTTTGACTTTCACACATTTTTGAATGTTATAAAAGCGCCTCATGCCTTTGGTATCCTTATTTTAATATCACTATCTGTCCCTCCATTAATGTCTTCATTGCTTCCCAAAGCCTTCTAGACATTTCTCTCTCTGCCTTTCCTTTCCACATTTTCCTTCAATGTTATCAGTTGGCACTCAGTTTTCTGGTTTATTCCTCTTCATGACCTGTCCAAAATATCTCGGCTCTCATCATCTAAATTATCTAATCAATTTACGGTTTTCAACTGTTTCTTATAGAATTGTTTCATTAGTTTTTCTCTCTGTCTATTGTATTCTTTGCGACATCCCCAGAAATCATATTTCCACTACCATGAGATGTCTCTCAGCTTGTCTGCTTATTATCCAATTTTCACATACATATAGCAATTCAACACAATTTATTCTAAATTTGAAAGTCTGTAAAATAAAAGATCACACATGTAAGGTTTCTCTCCTGTATGTGGTCTCTTCTGGTGCTTTAAATCTATAGCTCAAGTAGACAATGCACCACAATAATCATGCATGACAGTTTTGTCTACAGTATGTATTATCTTGTGGTAATTCAACCTCTGAACTTGTGTAAAAGAAGCACAACATTCATCACATTTGTATGGTTTCTCTCTTGTATGTGTTATCTTGTGACATTTCAAAGTATAATTTGCAGTAAAAGATGCACCACATTCATCACACTTGTAAGGTTTTTCTCCTGTATGTGTTCTCTTGTGGCACTTCAAAATACTATATGTGGTATAAGATACACAACATTCATCACACTTGTATGGCTTCTCTCCTGTATGTGTTCTCTTGTGGCACTTTAGACTTGTAGATTCTGCAAAAGATGCATCACATTCATCACACTTGTATGGCTTCTCTCCTGTATGTGTTCTCTTGTGACACTTAAGATTTGTAGCTGCAATAAATGATGCACCACATTCATCACATTTGTAAGGTTTCTCTCCTGTATGTGTTCTCGTGTGCAGGTTCAGACCTTTAGTTGAAGTAAAACATGCACCACATACATCACACTTGTAACGTTTCTCTCCTGTATGTATTCTCTTGTGGCACTTCAACATTTTATTTGTGGTGAAAAATGATTCACATTCATCACATTTATAAGGTTTCTCTCCTGTATGTGTTCTTTTGTGGCACTTCAAATGTTCACCTTGAGTAAAACATGCACCACATACATCACACTTGTAAGGTTTCTCTCCTGTATGTGTTCTTACATGGCACTTCAGATTGCAACTACTAGTAAAAGATGTGCCACATTCATCACACTTGTAAGGTTTCTCTCCTGTATGTGTTCTCTTGTGGTTCTTCAAATATTTAGCTGCAATAAAAGATGCATCACATTCATCACACTTGTATGGTTTCTCTCCAGTATGTATTCTCTTGTGGCACTTCAGACTTGCAGCTACAGTAAAACATGCACCACAATCATCACACATGTGAGTTTTCAGTGTTGTATGTGCACTTGTGTGTCTGTTTACAATGACACCTGGATCACAAACATCAGGTATGTATGATGCACTATCTGCTTGCATTCTTTGAGGATTACAATTGGCATAACCAACAACCTGTGTATGTTTTCCTAATGTCTCTACATTCTGTATCTGACAAATCCCATTAATCAAAGATAGTTTTTCATTGATTTCAACCACAGAAGAGACATTCTCAGACACTTGACAACCATTGTTCTGGTTCAGTGATGTCTCATAACTATTTTCAGTCAATCGTGAGTTTGTGTTCTTGTGAACGATGTCTTGAATTATGCCACCTGTCATATCCACTGTTGTACTGAATCTTTGATGTATGTCTTCCATGGAAGGATATCTTGTAAAAGAAGGATGTATTTCTGAAATACATTACAATAAATATTTGGTTAATAAGAAGATATACCAAGCAGATGTAATAGTGCAATCTGATGAAAGGTTACTGCAAATGTAAAATGACAGGTGAAGAATTGCTGCATGCTAACTGAAGAACAGGTGATAAGTGCATGACATGTAACAAACAGATAAATCTAACATATGAGCAGTTACACAAAAGAAGTGTAATCTAACATAAAAATAGGTAGTGTGTATTGTTAAAGTTATCACTGATATTCTTCATTCAATGTCTGTTTACGTCACCCTTGTTCGCTTGAAATATGTCTATAACTGCAATGTTGTCTCTTGTATGAATTTAACTGTCTTTTTTAGTTCACTCAGCAGTCCATAGAGTTTATCTTCCACTGGCGTCTCTCTAGGCCAGAAGGTTTGCCTAGACATGTTGTCATTTGGGCAGTCTTGGAGTATGTGCTCTGCTGTCTGTGGCGCCAATCCATATGTGCACATGGGTGATTCACCAATCTTAAATTTTGCATACATGTGTTTGCATAATCTATTGTGCCCTGTTCTAAGGCACAGAATTATGACTTGTTCTGGTCTGTCCATAACGTGGTAGTCATCTTGAGCAGGTTTTGGTGGCTTTCTGACTGATTTGATCATTCTTTTCTTTTAGTGGTATGTAACGTGCACATCAGGCTGTTCTTCTCACTGTATGGTGGCCTTATGCTGACTGCTAAGTTCAGAAAGTAGTGTCCTTAGTACTGGCAATTTCTCTGACAGGAGCGCCTCGAGTACTGATTTTGCATCTGTCAATAGCACCACAGGTTGTGTACCATGACTGGTATTTAGTAATTTCTCTGTTGCTATCTTAATCACCTCAATTTCAGCATCATAGTTATGGCAGTACTTTCCTGTTGGTACTCTGGCCGTGTTCCTAGTATTATTTGGGTATTCATTCTTCATTCAATAGGTCTCTTAACCTCACACTTGTGGTCAAGAAGTGTGTCTATAGGCTGGATGGGGAGATGTTCACACTTGTGGTCAAGAAGTGTGTCTATGGGTTGGATGGGGAGATGCTCACACTTGTGGTCAAGAAGTGTGTCTATGGGTTGGATGGGAGATGCTCACACTTGTGGTCAAGAAGTGTGTCTATGGGTTGGATGGGGAGATGCTCACACTTGAGGTCAAGAAGTTTTCTATCAGCATAAAGCTGCACTAAACAACACAACTGTCCTGTATGAGGAACCTGCTATGTGTATGTGAAGTGCCAGGAGTATCACATGTTTGTAGGTCTGAGTGCACAGAGGAATAGGTGGCCATTCCTTCCTTCCGATAGCTAACGTGGTCAGCTGGCGTTGAATCATTGTCCGACTGCTTACATCATTGTCAGTATAATATCTGAAGCATTATACCAATGCACCCACTACATATTTAACTATTCTTCTTAACTTGCATATCTGGAATGATGAATGAACAAATACACAAATGATGAGACATAAACAGAAGCTTCTCAGTGTGCCCAGATATTTCCTTCTACTGGCCCTTGGGCAAGGTGGAGAACCCGTGTAGCCCCCCCCCCCCCCCCCCCAATCAGGGTTATGTGAAGCCATGGAGGCAGGTGGTGGATGGAGTGTGAGAGCAGCTGACAGATTGTTGTTGGTTATGGTCTGCACTCTGCAGCGATAGGCAGATGATCTCATCAGTAGAGATAATGGTTATGGCCACCGACTAAAACAATCAATGCCCAGAAGGAAAGCAATGGCAAACTACCTTCTGCAAAACTTGCAAAGAAACCATATCAACCATGAAACAAACAAAAAAAAAGACAAAGATCTGGTGGCGAGACCCCCAGGCCAGGAAGATCAGATAACACTGGGGAAGAGTGTGACACAGGGACCAGTACTAGTAATCGTAATGACAGAGTTAACCCTCACTGTGTTGCCAAGGAAATCCCCTGTGTCAGACTAAGAAACATAGTGAGAATAGGAGCGTGGAATGCAAGAAGTCTGTATGAGGGAAAGCTTAAAGTAGTATGTGATGAGATTGAGAGATTAAATATTCAAATTTTAGGAATTAGTGAACATCGCTGGAGAGGCAAGGGACATTTTACAACTGAAAATGGAAGTCTTTTCATTTATTCTGGTAGAGACATCACTCTCATACAGATATATGCACCTACTTCAACAGCAGAGGAGGATTGAATTTAACTTCTAAACTTTATTTTAAAAGGGTTACAAATTGGGCACGTAAGCCTTTCTTACATTCGGCCCTTCCAATCACTCATCTTTCGCTCATCAACAGTGCATGATACATTCACGCAGGAAACAAAAACCATTGTCAAATGAATGTTGTAAGCATAAACAATGCATATTATCATGTTATGTGGCACCCCCCCCCCCCCTTTCCAACACAGACATCCCATACCAACCCACACACACATCCCTCACCCACTCATACAAAACCCACCCATTACTAATAACCCCCACCCACCACACATCCTCCACCCACACACATCCCCCACTCCCCCTACACACCCGCCCACCCACACATACCCCCACCTACCAACGCCCACACATCCCCAACCCACCACCACCCACACATACCACTAACCACCAACACCCACACAAACCAACCCAAATACACATCCCCCTCCCACACATCCATCACTCACCCACATATGCCCCATCCACACACATACCTCCACCCACCCACCAACTCGCACATCCCCACCACACACACATCCCCCATCCGCAAACATCTCCCCACCCACCCACACATATCCCCACACACACACATCCCACACATTCTCCACTAACACACTTCTCCATACTCCCACACACATCTTCCACCTCATACACGCCTCCCCCATCCATACATACATCAGCAACACACATTCCCCCACACACCCCCACCCACACATCCACACACTCATTCATATAGAGTATGACACACACCCCGCCACACTGACCCACACATATCCCCACCCAGACACATCCCTCACCCACACACATATTCCCCCACCCACCCACACCTCCCCCATAACCCACACACAAATCCCCCACCCACACACATCTCCCAACCCACACACAAACCACCACCCACAAACCCATCTAGACACATACATGATGCCTCACATAATCACTGAAGCTAATGTGAACAAACTCCCACACTTCACACACACACATACACTGACGGTTATCGTAAGTATTCTCACAAAAATGTAAAAAATAGAGAGAACGTAAAAAATAGTGATGCGATTCAATAAGTTGATTCCTAAAATTGACATAAACATGATGGAATAAGCAGTGCACAAATTTTTGTTAGTACATGGTAGAAAATCAAGTGGCAGCAAAAATGATAATATGAATGATGAGTATACAGAAAAAACATGGAAAAACACGTCACATGACATACATGCGCTCAACTCTCTCTATCTCTTGTGGTGTGGGAGGGGGGATGTATTGAAGATTTTTACTACACACATTGCAAGACACATTAAATAAGATTGGTCATAATGATATAGCTACAATAATGGGAGATTTTAATGCAAAAGTAGGTACAGGAAGAGCTGAAAATGAGAGACACGTTTTATGACAATTTTGATTGGGAAATAGAAATGATGCAGGTGACAAATTGAATTTTGCACAGAAAATGAGTTAACAATAGCCAACACACTTTTTAAACAACACACAAGAAGACTCTTCACATGGAAGTCCCCGGGCAGTATTACCAAAAATCAGATAGATTATATTTTAATACACAGAAGATGGAGATCAAGCATAACATCTGCTAACACCTTACGAAGTGCAGACTGTGATACAGATCATCAGTTATTAGAAGCAGATCTGAAATTAAAACTCAAAAAGCTTACCCGAGGACCAAGGCCACTGAGTTTCGATCTCACAAAAATACCAGATGAATACTACGTAGAAGTTAGGAATTGTTTTCTGGGTCTTGTTGTCTGTACAAGAGGAAATGACACCTGATGAACTGGCAGTACAAGCTAGAGATATCTTGATAATTGCAGTGAAAGATTTAATTCCGGCCAAGAAAAAGCAATTTAAGCCAAGGATTACATCAGACACATTAGAATTAATAAATCAATGAAGGGAACTGAAACAGAAAGGAGGTAAATCTGATAACAGCAGGATGAAATATAAATCTTTAACTCAAGAAATAAGAAAGAACACAAGAAAGGACAAAAATCAATATATACAAGATTGCTGTACCAGAATAGAGCAATATCATAAAACTGGAAGAGATTACAAAATGAAGTTATTGACAAGAAATGTTCAACCTAAACTGAATGTAATCTGTGACAAGATGAGAAATACCTTAACAGAATCTAGACAAATTCTAGAAAGATGGCATGGAGTACTGCAGTGGAATGTATGATATGAGTGACAGTGAGGATATGAATGCGCTACATGAGCCAATGACAGCAGAGACAGAACCCGAACCCTCATTAGATGAAATTGCATGGGCAATAAAGAAACTGAAGAATAGTAAATCACCTGGATGTGATGAGATACCAGCTGAACTAATTAAAGCAGGAGGAGAAGAAAGCATACAAATCTATAACGCATTATGTAAAAAGATATGGAAATATGGTATATGGCCAAAAGATTGGAAGAGAACTATCTTAATTCCAATACCAAAAAAGGGCAACCTGAAATTATGAACTAAATATAGAACTGATGCCCTGATCAGTCATGCAAGTAAAATTCTACTAAAAATCATAATGGGAAGACTTCGTAAGAAAATGGAAGAAGAAATTAACGAGGTTCAAGCTGGATTTAGACAAGGAAGATGAACAAGAGATCACTTTCTCACTTAATAATAGAGAAGTGCAGAGAATTTAATATAAACCTATTCTCATGTTTTGTGAATTATTCAAAGGCATTTGAATGTGTACAACATTAGAAACTTTGGGAAATCATGAGGAATATAGGATTTCCATCACATGTAATACAACTCATAAGAATGTTCTATCTAGACCAACAAGCAGAGGTTAGAATAGATGGTGACACTTCAGATTGGTTTGACATCAAGCAATGAGTCCATCAGAGATGTATGCTGTCCCCCTATTTGTTTAACATGTACGCCGAAAATATAAAGAGAAATGTAAGAAATGATATAAACAGGGAGTTATATGATGCCCTAAATATCGGTGGTCATGACACACCAGAGATTTGGTACGCTGAAGATACACAACACAGAATGGTATAGAAAACCTAACAGCCTCAACCCAATTGAATAGTGAAAATCACATCTTATATCTTAACATAGCAAAAACAAAGATAATGCATACAGATAAAACTACTATGGAGAAACAAATATATGTTAATGAGAAAAAATTGGAGGTGGTGGAAAATTTTGAATATCTTGGGTCATTGATTACCAACAACGGCGACACAATGAAAGAAATTAAACGATGACTATCAATTGCTCTTCAACGACTAAACCAACTGAATAAATTATGGAGTGGGACAGACAGAACTACAAAAATGAGATTTTTAAGAGCATGCATCCTTCCCATTGCAACATACACCTGTGAGACTTGGACACTTACTAAACAAGCTGAAAAGCGCATAAATGCCTTTGAATATAAATGTTATAGATGAGTTCTAAGAATATCTTGGGTAAAGAAAAGAGCACATGCATCCATACTTCAAGAGCTGAATATTGAAGAAGGTTGGCTAGATGATAAAACAAAGAAAATTGAAATATTTTGGTCACGTGAAACTTCACGAAAGTTTGGAGAGAACAATAACTGGACGGGTATATGCCTGGGAAGAGAGGAAGAGGAAGGCCAAAGAGAAGATGGGTGCAGGATGTGGCGGATGATCTCCAGATGGGTGTATCAGACATGGGACATTATGCTTATGATCGAGAGGTTTGCCGGAAGGTTGTTATGGGAGCGACATTTTGCAAAGGACATGCTACTGAATGAATGTCCATCTTTCGGGACATGAATGTTGATGTGTTGTGTTATCTGCATTGATGTAATTATCACCTCTCCTGTAGTTATTCTGTGGTTAGCATGTTTTACTTTAGTACAATGCTCTGTGTTGGGTTTGAATCCTGTGATCCATGCTTTGTGCTATATTTCATTACACAGAGCAGATGATGCAACAGCAGAAGGTAACGAAGAAAGTGGAGGGTGAGACGATGAATAAGAGGAGGAGGAGGAAGGCAAGGAGAAGGAGAAGGAGAGGAAGAAAATAAAAGGAAGAAATTGAAAAAAAGAAAAAAAGTGTGTGTGTGTGTAAAGAAGAAGAAGAATGAGGAGGAAGGAGGAGGAAGAAAAGAAGATCAATTGAAGCATATATTCAATTATGTTATGTTTCACTTATCCTAACCTTGACCTGGGTATTCTATATACACTTCAGGTTCTTCTATCTTGACACTTGCTGGTGTTTTACTGTCCATCTTATCAAAGGCTGGGATCCCAGTGAGAACCTCTTTGGTAGAACTGTGAACACAGTCAATCTGAAAGGATTGGTGAGTGATATATTTAATCAAACATAGTCTATAAATATATCTGATATGGCGGTCATCTGACAGACTGAGCTTTAAGCTCTATGTATTGAGTTTAGATGATCTAAACCTGAAGAATGCTAACATCTCTCAGTATTTGATTGGTGTAGGGATTTAATCTCACCCTGTACCAAAGTACCATCTCTGTAGAGACTGTGATGTAGAGCTATTCTTCCCCTGACCAAATTCAGAAACCTGTGAGGTCTTCAAGACTGCTGATGGAACTTCACATTTGTGTTAGCCATATAAGGATGGTAGCCGGACATGATTCAGCACAGCACATGTAGACTAGCTATGTTTAGTACTCGTGTTTCCCCTACAGGTTTTAGTCAGTTTTTATAATAATTTATATCAATGCGGCCCTTGTATGTACTAAAGTCAAAATTCTAAGAGTCTAAGCACTAGATCCATCACTCATTTCTGTCAGTTTCAACTCTGGTTCTAACTGTTTGCCTATAACTATCTAGGTATTGAAATGTACATATACAAAGCTATTCCATTTTCTAACACAATTAGATCATAAACCAGAAATATTCCGCGCCTGCGCAGAAGGATTCATTGTGTCACCAAAAATGGCTGGATTCATTGTGTCACCAAAAATGGCTATGTAAAGATCATGCATATTTCTGACAGGATCCATTCATTTAAATATCATGTCACAATAACAAATGCCATTTAGTTTCTGCAGAATAGGTCAGTATAACATTGTGTGCATAATGATTGGTTGAAATTATCTTGTCTTTAAAATAAATTCACTTTGGCGGCATACTGTAAGTAATTTTATTTTCTAGAGCTGTATTTGTAAAACTTTGAATATTTTGAGATGGGTTTTTGAATTCTGTATTCAATGTTACATACATTTGGACGGTTTCATAGCCAACTGTCTTCCACAGTGGTAGAAAAAAAAAAATTTCTTCAGAGATGTTGTTTCATCTTTGTGAAGAGAAATCCAACATGGTGGCACTGCGCATATCGATCGGACTAGTGCATACTTTTTACACTCAAAACGTGCAAAGAAGTTTAAAGATTATTAATAATTTCTTTGTATACTTTTACTGTTTTGTTATCATTTAACATGAGGGAACATATTTTTACAGTCAGTTTTCATATCCATCTATGACCCATCTGAGACAATCTCGCACGGACTGGTAGTACATTGTACAATTTATTTTAGGATTAACTGTAAATGAGAAAATACTCTTAGATGAGTATTTGTTTAATCTGCAGAATTTGAATATAAATGTTATAGACGAGTTCTCAGAACATCTTGGATAAAGAAATTAACAAATGCATCCATACTTCAAGAGCAATATACTGAAGGCTGGCTTTTAAAGACGATAAAACAAAGAAAATTGAAATATATGGTGGTCACTTGAAACATAACGAAAGTTTGGAGAGAACAATAATGAAGGGGTATATGCCTGGGAAGACAGGAAGAGGAAGGCCAAAGAGAAGATGGGTGCAGTATTTCTTTTTTGCTTTAGTACCTAGTCCTATTAGCATTTCATTTGTGATTTCATCCTTTCCTGGTGATTTCTTCTTTTTTAGGGTATTCATTGCATAATGATGTGGGCGACAACACAACAATAAGTCTAACGTGCCTCGAAACTCGAGGAAGGCTAACCTCATTAAAAAATTCCCGCCGAAGCCGGAAGTGCCGTCCTACGGGTGGCAAAATAAAAATTGGCACTACGCATTTACGTCTGAGTTAAATGTCTTGTCCGAATGTCTCTCGTGCTAGAAACAGCTCTGACTACCTAGTTTCCGAATGCCGCTCTTGTTCGGAATAGCTCTGACTAGATAGTTTTCCAAATGTCCATTGTGCCTGGAACAGCTCTGACAGGCGCAACGACAAGCACATGTTCATGTCGAAAACTCGCTGAGTGGATACTGTCTCCAGACCTGTCTGGTTTGGGCGAACGAAATCCCAGAATATTGAAGTGAGGAATTAAAGCAGCCATGAGCAGGACATGACGATTCCCTCGGTGAGCCCAGCACCAGGGCACTATGTGTCGGCCCTGCAATTATGGAAGCAACCTTGGATGGCGGAAAATGCCATGGACTGTCCCTGCCTTCCTTAATTGGTTGACCATTGTCTTCGACCGTTCCAACTTGGCCAGCTGGGTTGTGGATGGTACCTGCAAAAGTGAGAGTCTCCCAGGAATGCTACCTGGTCAGAAAAGCACGCTATAGCCGGATGTGTCGGCCTACGGGTTTCGGCCCAAGGGCGCATAACAGACACACCGCAATCACATCTGAAAAAACACTCCGGATGAACGCAAAGAAGAAGAAGAAAATATAGCCTTCAAAATCAGAGGCTACCAGCATTACCGATCTGACCGAAAGGGTGGGATACTGACCCTTGTAAAAAAATAACATCACTGCTTCCCAAATCGAAGTCTACATGGAAGGGGCTGAGTATCAGACACTTAAACTTAAGACAGGCAATAGAGACCTACATCTGATCAATTACTACTGTCCAAGTGACCGCCCACAAGCACTGGACACACTACGATTAAAAGAAAAAATGATTGTGTGTGGCGATTTCAACAGCCACTCGCAGAGCTGGGGCTATGATCACATGGACCAGAGAGGTCACATGGACCAGAGAGGTCACATGGACTAGAGAGGAGAAAGACTGGAAGACTGGCAGGATGAGAATAGATTCATCTTGATTAACAAGCCGTGCGACCCACATACTTTCTACTCGAGATCATGGCACACTACAACTACACCTGACCTGCCTTTTCATTCACCAGACCTGGAGTGGAACATTACACGAAATGTTGGTAAACAACTTGGTGGCAGTGACCATTGGCCAGTCTTTCTAACTGTAGAAAATGAGCTTGTAAGGTGGAACTACAAGAAAGCAGATTGGGCAATGTACAAGCATCACACCAGCATACTGGTTAGAAACCTGAACACTGAGAAGGACATAAATAAAGTAGTTGAAGAGTTTGGGAAATGCATACTACAGGCAGCGCGAGAAACAGTACCAAGAGGAGCCCGTAAACAATATAAACTCTACTGGAGTAGTGAACTGGAACAGTTGCATAATGATGTGGAAGTGTGTAGAAAGCAAGCAGAGGCAGCACCCAGCCAAGAGCACCACAATAAATTCCAGCATGCAAAAGCCAAATTTCAAACGGCCAAGCTGCAGGCTAGACGGAAAAGCTGGCAGGAGAAAACAAAGTCTCTGAACTTTGAAAGAGACACAAGGAAATTGTGGAAGCTAACAAAACAACTTAATGATGAGGGCAAGGGAGAAACTCAAAAATTGGGCTACATTAAGATGGAAACATCTTAACAAGAAAGCAAGCAGCTGACCATTTTGCGGACTCATTCGCACAAGATAACAATATAAAAATCAGTCCAGAGAAACAAAAAGAGATTCGAGAAACGGCAACATACAGGACAGAAGGAAATAGTACATGAGGTTCTTCTTCTTCTTCTTCGTTCATCCGGAGTTTTTTTTCCGGACGTGATTGCGTTGTGCCTGTCCACAGCAGAGCTGCGTTCTTGCGCCGTTAGGCCGACACATCCGACTTCTGCGGGCATTTGTTGACCGGGTTAACCTTCCCGGGGGTTTCTTAGGACGTTTGACTCTCACTGTTGTGGTGTTATCCCCCATCCCAGCTGGTCCATATAGAACAGCCAAAGATCCTGGTCAGCCCTCAAGGGAAGGCAGGGGCAGACCATGGGCATTCCCCGCCATCCAAGGAGGCTTCCATACTTGCAGAGCCGATACATAGCGCTCTGGTACTGGGCTCACCCAAGGAATCGTCACGTCCTGCACATGGCTGCTTAGCCTCACTTCCGTATATTGGGCCTTCCGTTCACCATAGGCTGTTCTTCCGGAAACCAGAAGTATGCAGTCTGCAGATGACATCCACACAGTGAGCTTTCGATTCGGACTTTCCATGTAATGGATTTGCTATCCAAGCAATATTCCATTTCGTGCCACTAGGACACTTTTCCACCTTTTATGAAGTCCACACAGTGGGCTTTTGATTAGGACTTTCCACGTAATGGATTTGCTATCCAAGCAATATTCCATTTCATGCCACTAGGACACTTTTCCACCTTTTATGAAGCCCACAATGGGCTTTTGATTCGGACTTTCCACGTAATGGAGTTGCTATCCAAGCAATATTCCATTTCGTGCCACTAGAACACTTTTCCACCTTTTATGAAGCCCACACAGCAAGCTTTCGATTTGGACTTTCCACATAATGGATTTGCTATCCAAGCAATATTCCATTTCATGCCTCTGGGTCTTCATGCACCTTTAAATGTCAACCTGTATGCAGTTAAAGTAAGCTGCGGTCAACTTGAGCTTGTTGATATCTCCATAGAGCTTGTCCTCAAATGTAAGCAGGTGTGGGCCAAAATATCTTTCTCTGTTCTGCATATGTTGGGCATTCCTGCAGCAAATGTTTTGCTGTCATTTTTCCAGTTCTACAATTACATTCATCGGTATCTCCTATCTTTAGTTTATTGAACAAGTGGTATTTCAGCCTGTTATGTCCTGTGCGGAGTCTGAAGATTGCTACTTGTTCTCTTCGGTCGCTGCAGTTGCTGCTGTCTCCAAGCTGGGAACTTGTGTGCATTGTGTATGGGCTTGACTGTTGATATGTTAAGTATAGGATCTGCCCTAATCCTTCGTTTTGCAGTTTCTACAAAGTTGCTACGCTTCAGTCTTCCCTTTCCAAAACCACTAAATCTGTTGTACATAGGGTGGTCTGTCAACCTTCTAAATTTTTCTGCTTGTTGCTGGGCTCTGCTATCTCTTCTATCCTGCATTGGTTGTAAACAAGTGATCTTTTCTAGTTCATTAATATGAACGACATGAGATATGTCGGGGAGACAGGATTACGTCTTGGGGACAGATTTCGACAACATCTTTCTGACATCACCAGCGGCGCCCAGAAACCAGTATCCATGCATTTCAACAGTCCTGACCACCATGGCGTAGCCGACATACAGGTCACGGCCATCAAATCATGCGCATCCCACGAACGGGATCGGAAGACATTGGAAAACCGGCTCATCTTCCAGTTGGGCACACTCTCCCCTCACGGCCTTAATGTCCAACACAGCTTCATTTAACTTCCCACCCCACCCCTCCCACCCCTAGCTTACAGTCCACCATCTGGGTACGTGCAGATCCTTTGTATGACATCACAGTCAACTCTCTTGGCGGATTTACGTTCGGTGTTTTGCCATCATTTTCTGAACGACCGCCACTCATGCCTCTCTGTGTGTACTAACACTATATAGGTTTCCGCAGCTGTGTTTCGAGCGCTTAACGATAATTGCCAATTGTCATCTGCGTCCGTAACATCTTTGCCGGTCTCTAATTTTACTTTTCCGCACACATGGGCGCGTCTCCACCCCACTCCCTTCCCGCTTGACCTTTGACCCGTGTACCATACATCCGGTCTATTGATCCACTGGCGCCCTACGTGTATCAGACCTTCCAAGCTAGGACACAGTATTCAGATGAGTACATTTTATTTTAATTAGTTTAATAGTTGAATATTGTCATAGTGTGTTTCATGTAGTTTTGTGTTGTTTTGTATTTGTTTGTCCTGTGCTGACGAAGGCTTTGGCCGCAACGTCCAATTTGTCTCTTGTAGTCGTGTTTTAGTAAAGCTCACAATCTACTTCTCGTTTATTTGGGTGATTCATTCATAGTTCATTAATAGGCGTTGTCTTCAGGCTTCCAGTTATGATTCGCATTCCTTGGTTTTGGACTCTACTTATTTTGTTAAAGTTTGACTTAGCTGCTGTTGCCCAAGCTGCAATGCCATATTCCAGTACTGGCCTCACCCGTCCAGTATATAACTTCTTGAGAACTTTCTCATCTGCTCCCCACGTTGTACCAGCAAGCTTTTTCATGATTGCCATTCTCTGCCTTGCTCTTGTTCGATTTTTCTCAACCTGTGTCTTCCATGTCAGGCGACGATCAAAGGTGACTCCTAGATAGTTTGGATTTTCTTCATGGCGCAATATTTTTCCATTCAATACCAGCTTAGGTTGCTGAGTTTTATTTGAGAGGGAGAACACTGTGCATGTTGTTTTCTCCTCACTTATCTTCACTAGCCATGATTTTGACCAGTCCTCTAGCGCTAATAAGGCTTGCTGTATTCTGCTGTTAGCTGTACTAATATATTCTTCAGATGTCCATATGGCTAAGGTCATCTGCAAAGGAGGATGTGTGTACTCTGGCTGGAAAATTTTCTGTGATGTCATTTATATATGCTAGGAATAATGTTGGTGAAAGAACTCCTCCTTGGGGGACACCTTGCTCCAGCAGCATCATTTTGCTTGTTTGTCCTTGTACTTTTGTCCTGGCAGTTCTGTTCTCAAGGTAGTGGCTGATCCATTTATACATTTTTCCACAAACATGCATGTTTTGCAGTTTTACTTTCAGTCCTTCCTTCCATACTTTATCAAATGCTTTTTCTAAATCTATCCAGACTGCTAGTGTGTGCTTTTTCTCTTGGAAGGCATCCTCTATTTCCTGAGCTATATAGGTTATTTGATCTTCAGTGGATCTGTACTTTCTGAATCCTGCTTGGTGTGGTGTTAAGAGTTTGTTTTCTTCCAGATGCCATGTTAGCCTGCCATTGATAATGCGTTCCATTAATTTTCCTACACAGCTAAGTAGACTGATAGGTCGATAGCCATTTGGTTCTTCCAGGTCTTTTCCTTTCTTTGGGACTGGTATTAGTATAGCTTCCTTCCATGCCTGTGGGACTATTCCTCTCTTCCAGCTGTTATTTAGGACTGCTAGTAGTTTCTTCTTTGCCTTGTTGCCTAGTCCTATTAGCATTTCATTTGTGATTCCATCCTTTCCTGGTGATTTCTTCTTTTTTAGGGTATTCATTGCCTGTTCCATTTCTTCCATTGTTAGATTTGCCATCATATATTCTGCTGCTGTCTCTGTATTTCTATGATGTATCTGTTTGTCTTTGATTGCTAAGTTCTGTTCGGTTGTAATATCAATGTGGTTTGCATTTGCATAGTGTTCCATTAGTGCATTTGCAGCCTTTTTTCCTGTAAGCAAGGCATTTCCTTGTTTAATTGTTATTTGTTTGTTTCTAGGTCCTTCATTGTTCATGGCTTTCACTAGTTTCCATAGTTTGTTTCCATCCCTGTCAAAATTCAGGTTTTCTGTTTTTTCCCTCCAAGAATCTCTTGTTGTTTGATTTACTGTTCTTTTATATTTTGCTGAGATGGCTTTGAGAGAGATATTCGCTTCAATTGTTTGTTCTCTCTCTGCTGTCTTCCTGGCATCTTCAACTTTGTCCTCCAAACTTTGTAGTTCTTCAGTCCAGTATGGTTTGTAATTTTTCCTCGCTCCTCTAGGAATGGACTCAGTGGCTGCCTGTATTATCGCTCTGTTTAGACTTTCCACCATTTGCTTTATGTTGCCATATCGTGTATTTATGTTTTCACAATATTTGTCTGTTAGTATGGCAAATCTGTCCCAATCTGCTCGTTTGTAATTCCAGCGGGGCAAGGGCTTTTGCTCCTGTGGAACATACTCCATATTCATTACAAGCTTGATTGGTCTGTGGTCACTACCTGCTAATTGGTCCAGCACATGGCGATCGATTTTGTGGAGGATGTCTCCTGTGCAGAAAGCTAAGTCTGGAGTAGAAGTGGTAAGCCATCTTCTGGAGTAGAAGCTCGGTGTGTCATCCGCTTTGTTGAGTAGATGGAGATTTGAGTCTATTTCCCAGTCCTCCAATTCATCTCCTCTTTTGTCAGTATCTGGGTATCCCCATCTTTCTGAACGGCTATTAAAGTCTCCGACAATAATGCAGTTTGTGTCAGTTATTTTCATGTTTGAGAGTGTAAGGTCCTTATCTGCTGGGCTATACAGATTGTAGATTCTTATTTTCACGTCCTTTATCATTATATCAACACCTATAATTTCTGTTTGGTTGTCAGAGATCACAGATACTTCGCTGCAAGGTATTGTATTTCGTGTAAGTATTAGAACTCCTCCTTTATGTCCTTCGCGGTCGAAACGTGTGGCCTGATATCCTCTGACTGAAAATTTGCGATTGGCATTGAGGTGTGTCTCTTGAATGCATGCCACATCTATTCTATCTTTATGAAGACGCTGTGTCAGGGATTCTTTCTTGTTATAAACTCCTTCGGCATTCCACTGTAGTATGTTGAGTGTCCTTGGTATTTGGTCAATAGCTCTTAACCTACTCCTCTGTGCCTTGACTCCACAGCACAGGGGAAGGTGACCACCAGTAGTCATGGGTGGACCCCCTCGAGGCAGGGGGCCCGGCACTATCACCGCCTGATGGGACTTCACGGGATTAGCACCATAACGATTAATTTTCATCTGTGGCATCATGAAATGATAAAGTTACGTTGCACTTCTTTGTCAAGCTTGTGGCTCAGTACATCCGATTTCGACAAGCACTTTTCGGGATGCTTTCCCTAGCCTTTGACTGTCCCCAGTCTACCTACAAGGCAGCAGGTTTGTGCGTCACTTCGTCTGGTCCCTCTCCCTTGACCTGTCCGACATGGGTGACCCTACCAGTAGCAGTGCTACCGTCGGCATAGCTCTTGGGGTCATTGGAACGCGCAAGCCCCTCTACCTCGTCAAGGTGGACGCACGGCAGAGGGGCCATTTGGTTCTATAAGTGCTTTTTATCAACCTCTTTGCCTCGTTATAGGTTATGTCTATGTCAGGCTGTGGTAGTCGTCTGCCCTCTTTTGCCAGTCTGTCAGCCTCTTCATTTCCAGGTATACTGCAATGTGATGGTATCCACTGTATTACAACTTTTTTGGATTTCTGGCATAGACCATGGAGTGCTGCTCTTAGGTCAGCTATTTCTGTGCTGTAATTGCTCTTCAGTATTGAGACAGCTGACTTTGCATCTGTAAAGATAGCTATTTGCGTCTCTTTATTTTCCTCCATCAAGAGCATTTCTGCTGCAGTTTTCAGAGCCTCTACCTCTGCTTTAAAGTTACTTGAAAACTTTCCAGTTGCCACTGAATGTGTTTTTTTCACTCCATTTTTTAAATTTAGGAGAATTCCTCCTCCTCCATTCTCTACTGAATTTTTGGCTGATCCATCTGTATATGCATGGGTCCAATTGCTGCTTGGGTAATGTTCTTTTATGTAGTTTAGGGTTATTTCTCTTCTTTCGGTTTCATGCTGAGTGTTCTTTTTCTCAATACCAGGAATGTTTTCTATCATCTCAGGCAGTAGCTGCTGTCTCCAAGCTGGGAACTTGTCTGCATTGTAAATGGGTTTGACTGTTGATATGTTAAGTATGGGATCTGCCCTAATCTTTCGTTTTGCAGTTTCTACAAAGTTGCTACGCTTCAGTCTTCCCTTTCCAAAACCACTAAACCTTTTATACATAGGGTGGTCTGTCAATCTTCTAAATTTTTCAGCTTGTTGCTGGGCTCTGCTATCTCTTCTATCCTGCATTGGTTGTAAACAAGTGATCTTTTCTAGTTCATTAATAGGCGTTGTCTTCAGGCTTCCAGTTATGATTCGCATTCCTTGATTTTGGACTCTACTTATTTTGTTAAAGTTTGACTTAGCTGCTGTTGCCCAAGCTGCAATGCCATATTCCAGTACTGGCCTCACCCGTCCAGTATATAACTTCTTGAGAACTTTCTCATCTGCTCCCCACGTTGTACCAGCAAGCTTTTTCATGATTGCCATTCTTTGCCTTGCTCTTGTTCGATTTTTCTCAACCTGTGTCTTCCATGTCAGGCGACGATCAAAGGTGACTCCTAGATAGTTTGGATTTTCTTCATGGCGCAATATTTTTCCATTCAATACCAGCTTAGGTTGCTGAGTTTTAGTTGAGAGGGAGAATACTGTGCATGTTGTTTTCTCCTCACTTATCTTCACTAGCCATGATTTTGACCAGTCCTCTAGCGCTAATAGGGCTTGCTGTATTCTGCTGTTAGCTGTACTAATATATTCTTCAGATGTCCATATGGCTAGGTCATCTGCAAAGGATGATGTGTGTACTCTGGCTGGAAAATTTTCCGTGATGTCGTTTATATATGCTAGGAATAATGTTGGTGAAAGAACTCCTCCTTGGGGGACACCTTGCTCCAACAGCATCATTTTGCTGGTTTGTCCTTGTACTTTTGTCCTGGCAGTTCTGTTCTCAAGGTAGTGGCTGATCCATTTGTACATTTTCCCACAAACATGCATTTTTTGCAGTTTTACTTTCAGTCCTTCCTTCCATACTTTATCAAATGCTTTTTCTAAATCTATCCAGACTGCTAGTGTGTGCTTTTTCTCTTGGAAGGCATCCTCTATTTCCTGAGCTATATAGGTTATTTGATCTTCAGTGGATCTGTACTTTCTGAATCCTGCTTGGTGAGGTGTTAAGAGTTGGTTTTCTTCCAGATGCCATGTTAGCCTGCCATTGATAATGCGTTCCATTAATTTTCCTACACAGCTAAGAAGACTGATAGGTCGATAGCCATTTGGTTCTTCCAGGTCTTTTCCTTTCTTTGGGACTGGTATTAGTATAGCTTCCTTCCATGCCTGTGGGACTATTCCCCTCTTCCAGCTGTAATTTAGGACTGCTAGTAGTTTCTTTTTTGCCTTAGTGCCTAGTCCTATTAGCATTTCATTTGTGATTCCATCCTTTCCTGGTGATGTCTTCTTTTTTAGGGTATTCATTGCCTGTTCCATTTCTTCCATTGTTAGATTTGCCATCATATATTCTGCTGCTGTCTCTGTATATCTATGATGTATCTGTTTATCTTTGATTGCTTTCTTCTGTTCGGCTGTAATATCAATGTGGTTTGCACTGGCATAGTGTTCCATTAGTGCATTTGCAGCCTTTTTTCCTGTAAGCAAGGCATTTCCTTGTTTAATTGTTATTTGTTTGTTTCTAGGTCCTTCATTGTTCATGGCTTTCACTAGTTTCCATAGTTTGTTTCCATCCCTGTCAAAATTCAGGTTTTCTGTTTTTTTCCTCCAACAATCTCTTGTTGTTTGATTTACTGTTCTTTTATATTTTGCTGAGAGGGCTTTGAGAGAGATGTTCGCTTCAGTTGTTTGTTCTCTCTCTGCGGTCTTCCTAGCATCTTCAACTTTGTCCTCCAAAATTTGTAGTTCCTCAGTCCAGTATGGTTTGTAATTTTTCCTCGCTCCTCTTGGAATAGACTCAGTGGCCGCCTGTATTATTGCTCTGTTTAGACTTTCCACCATTTGCTTCATGTTGCCATATCGTGTATTTATGTTTTCACAATATTTGTCTGTTAGTATGGAAAATCTGTCCCAATCTGCTCGTTTGTAATTCCAGCGAGGCAAAGGCTTTTGCTCCTGTGGAACATACTCCATATTTATTACAAGCTTGATTGGTCTGTGGTCACTACCTGCTAATTGGTCAAGCACATGGCGATCGATTTTGTGGAGGATGTCTCCTGTGCAGAAAGCTAAGTCTGGAGTAGAAATGGTAATCCATCTTCTGGAGTAGAAGCTCGGTGTGTCATCCGCTTTGTTGAGTAGATGGAGATTTGAGTCTATTTCCCAGTCCTCCACTTCATCTCCTCTTTTGTCAGTATCTGGGTATCCCCATCTTTCTGAAGGGCTATTAAAGTCTCCGACAACAATGCAATTTGTGTCAGTTATTTCCATGTTTGAGAGTGTAAGATCCTTATCTGCCGGGCTATACAGATTGTAAATTCTTATTTTCATGTCCTTTATCATTATATCAACACCTATAATTTCCGTTTGGTTGTCAGAGATCACAGATACTTCGCTGCAAGGTATTGTATTTCGTGTAAGTATTACAACTCCTCCTTTGTGTCCTTCGCGGTCGAAACGTGTGGCCTGATATCCCTCGACTGAAAATGTGCGATTAGCGTTGAGGTGTGTCTCTTGAATGCATGCCACATCTATTCTATCTTTATGAAGACGCTGTGTTAGGGAGGCTTTCTTGTTATAAACTCCTTCGGCATTCCATTGTAGTATGTTGAGAGTCCGGGGTGTTTGGTCAATAGCTCTTAACCTACTCCTCTGTGCCTTGACTCCACAGCACAGGGGAAGGTGACCACCAGTAGTCATGGGTGGACCCCCTCGAGGCAGGGGGCCCGGCACTATCACCGCCTGATGGGACTTCACGGGATTAGCACCATAACGATTTATTTTCATCTGTGGCATCATGAAATGATAAAGTTACGTTGCACTTCTTTGTCAAGCCTGTGGCTCAGTACATCCGATTTCGACAAGCATTTTTCGGGATGCTTTCCCTAGCCTTTGACTGTCCCCAGTCTACCTACAAGGCAGCAGGTTTGTGCGTCACTTCGTCTGGTCCCTCTCCCTTGACCTGTCCGACATGGGTGACCCTACCAGTAGCTGTGCTACCGTCGGCATAGCTCTTGGGGTCATTGGAACGCTCAAGCCCCTCTACCTCGTCAAGGTGGACACACGGCAGAGGGGTACATGAGGTTCTGGAGGCACCCATCACAATCAGCGAACTGGAGCTAGCCATATCAAAACTGAAAATGAGAAAGTCACCAGGAGCTGATGGTATCTCCAAGGAAATGATCACGAACCTTGGAACAGAGGCCAAAGCAAAGCTGTTGCAGATCTTCAATAACAGCTGGACCTGAGGCAGTGTTCCACAAGCCTGGAGAGGACCAATCATGATACTCCTCCTAAAATCAGGGAAAGATAGTTCCATTGCCTCTCGCTACAGACCAATTAGCCTCACCAGCTGTCTCTGCAAAGCACTGGAGCGCATCAACCACAGACTGCAGTGGTACATTGAAAGTAAAAACATCCTTGTGCCACAGCAGGCTGGCTTTAAGCAGTGCTACTCTACAGAAGATCAGACAACCTACCTCTCTCAAGAAATTGAGGATGCATTCCAAGAGAAGCTGGTGCTTATGGCATGGATAGTTCTGAAGAAAGCCTTTGACAAAGTTTGGAAAGACGGTCTGATGAAGAAACTGAGAAACTGCAAAGTCAATGGAAGAATATACAGATGGGTGAAAGCATACTTGGACAACAGAAGAGCCTGAGTACAGATAGACAGACTCAAGAGCAGGAAAGTACTACTGCATCACAGTGTTCCCCAGGGCGGAGTCTTGTCCCCCACACTTTTTCTAATCTTCATCATTGATCTTGTTGCTAATCTACCGCATGGAATTAAAGCGGCAATGTATGCCGATGACCTGGTTCTATGGAGCACAAATGAACATGCATCAGTGGCCACCAGATTGCTACAAAGAGCTGTAGATACATTTGCTGCATGGGCAAATAGATGGTGTGCCAGCATAAACACTGACAAGTGCAGCATCACTCTATTTACCCTCTCTCCAAAACAAAAGGCAGGGATCATCCAGTTAAATGGAACACCCCTAAGAGAAGATAAAGAACCAACATACCTTGGAGTAACATTTGATGACAGGCTGACATGGAGAAAGCACATCAACAAAGCAGTAGCAAAAGCCAGAAGGAAAATAGCCATTCTGATAAAGCTAAGTGGAACCACATGGGGAGCCAGTGGGAAAATACTTAGCAAAGTTTATCAACATAACATATGACCACACCTGGAATATGGGACAACTGTGTGGTGTTCGGCATCAAAAACCACACTACAAGAGCAGGACAAGGTACAAAATCAAGCACTTAGAGTCACCACAGGAGGGATGAGATCAACCTCTATAGTGGAAATGGAGAAGATGGGGAGGCCACAAGCACTGCGTGAGCGCAGAGATACGAAAACGCTAATACAAGCAGAAAAGTTCCTCAGCTTTCCAGGCCACCCTATGAAGAACAGATTTGAAGACCTAACTATCGGGCGATTGAAAAGAATTAGTTTTATCCACCAGGCCAAACGACTGCAGAGAAGCCACCGATCTGTCCACAGTTGGTATCCCCCTAACAACTATTCCAGAGCGAACTTCATGGAAAGATTAACATAGATTATCACTACAAATCCAGACAAAAGTGAGAGGAATATTTGACAAGGAAGAACAGAACTGTGTGCAGCGCAGAACAGCCACTCTCAGCTTCCTTGATGAAGAATACCCATAGGACCCCTGGATCCGAGTCTACACAGATGGGTCAGCACAAAAATTTGAAATGGAGGAGCGGGAGTGTACATAGAATACCCAAATAATACTAGGGACACAGCCAGAGTACCGACAGGAAAGTACTGCCATAACTATGATGCTGAAATTGAGGCAATCAAGATAGCAACAGAGAAATTACTAAATACCAGCAATGGTACACAACCTGTGGTGCTACTGACAGATGCACAATCAGTACTCGAGGTGCTCCTGTCTGGCAAATTGCCAGTACTAAGGACACTACTTTCTGAACTTAGCAGTCAGCATAAGATCACCATACAGTGGATACCATCCCACTGTGGAGTACCCGGAAATGACAAAGCTGATCAATACATTAGATTACGCAACCACATGTATACAAAGTTCAAGATTGGTGAAACAGCCATGTACACATGTGGATTGGCATTGCAGACAGCAGAGCACATACTCCAAGACTGCCCAAAATATAACATATCTAGGCAAACCTTATAGCCTAGAGAGACAACAGTGGAAGATAAACTCTTATGGACCGCTGTGTGAACTAAAAAAAGACAGTTACATCCATACAAGAGACAGCATTGCAGTAACAGACATATTTCAAGCGAACGAAAGAAGAAGAAGAAGAAAATAAGCAGGGCTAAACATTTGGGAAGTCTGTCTGGGTTTTAAAAAAACAATAATAACTGACAGACATTACTGAAACAAATTCATCTCTGTCGCTGACAAGCATATTTACAAAGTGTCATTTTTCTAAGTGATACTGATAGTCTAAATTTACCAAAATGTTGCCACTTTTGCTGAAATAGACAACCAGGCATAGTCTTGAAGTCTCAAGTTATGGTAGTGAAACTGATTATTAAACCAGGAGCTCACAAATGACCATAAATGATTAAATCATTTGTACAGATCTTCTTCTTCTGTGTTCATCCGGAGTTTTTTTTTTTTTTTTTTTGGACGTGATTGCGTTGTGCCTGTTTACAGCAGAGCTGCATTCTTGCGCCTTTAGGCCAACACATCCGACTTCTGCGGGCATTTGTTGACCGGGTTAACCTTCCCGGGGGAGAGTACAATTCTTATTTATTACATTTAAATGGCTTATAATGGCTGAAAATTTTCCTAATAATCAGAAACTGATCTTTTATTATTATATATATTTTGATCCTCATTGTTTATCCCAGCAAGGGTGGGCAGTCTTCAAGATTTGTCAATACTCTTTTCATTTTATCAAGATTTTCACATCCATAAGACTCAAATTATTTTCCAAGATATTCTCATTTGTGAGAGTCACCAACCCCTGTTTGCCACGTAGGTAATGTGCTATAGACACATCCAGATCAATGGTATCCATCTATACTCCTAGCATATTCTGAATTAGGAAGCTATGGTGGTGCAGTGGGTTGCATGCTTGTCTATTGGCCAGATGGTCATGTGTTCAAATCATAACAAAGACAGGTATTTAAACAAAAATTAACCTAGGCTCCTTGGTTGGCCCAGATTAAAATGAGAAATAGGAATATCCTCCATAGTAAAGGCAGCCCGCGTTATTTTGACCACACCTCCTTCATTGAGTACCAACTGGTCTATACAAAACTGGGGCTGTCACCATGTCCAGCATGCCTCGAGGCAGGAAAACAAGGGTTCTTTTCTATTAGCTTTTTCACATTATGAAAAGACACCCCACAGTTTCAGATAAATGCAGAAAGACTTTTGGTCAAGTAAGACACACTGACATGATAGAAATGCATGGGGATTTACAAATTGATGGGAACAACTTACGAACTGTAAAGGAAATATGATGGATTATTCCATACAAATGCATAATGAATACCTATGAATCAATAGTAATATAGAAATGTTTGACAGGTCTCAAAGTTTTGCCATTTTCATGTAATGGGTTACAACAACCAACATTATTTTTTTTCTTCATTTTTATAGATTAGACTAAATATTGATGTAGGATTAATTTATCAGCATGCGAGACAATTTACATAAACAAAACTGTTCAGAATATACAATAGACAGGACCAAAAAAAAGAATTAGCTATCTGATCTAACAAGACCAGGTCTCTGGTATGCTATCACAGCTATATCTGAGAATTTCATGAGAATAATTCTAAGTAACCTTCATGATACACAAGGAAGATTGAAAATATTGAAATGCAAATGTAGTAAAACGTCCAAGTTTAGACTGATATCCTGTGCACAAGGAAGATTAAAAATATTGAAATGCAAATGTAGTAAAACATTCTAGTTTAGACTGATATCCTGTGCACAAAGAAGATTAAAAATATTGAAATGCAAATTTAGTAAAACTTCCTAGTTTATACTGATATCCTGTGCATGCCTGTATCCAATAACAATAAAACAAAAATTACTCACTTCAGAAACTGGTTCCAATTTTATATTGCTGCTCTGTCTCTCTTCAAAATCTGGTTCCATTTTTATATTGTTACTTGGCAACAAATAGTGCGATTCCATGATTTCTGAAAATGTATAATCATTGACCAATGGGAAGCAAAGATATATTATAGTGTGTTTATTTTTGTCTGCCCCAATATAAAATTCCATATCTCAGTAACCAACTGAAGGAAATGATGAAATTTAGCATATAACCTTATCATTATGTCCACCCAACAAAACAATTTTTGTTCTGGAGATTTTACAGCAGATTTCAAAGTTTGTTTATATGCGGTATATAATTTACGGGTCAGAGATGAATTTCATAGTTTTAAATGTATTACAGCGTAGCCAGACAATCAGCGTTCAATGTTGAATATTTTAGTTTTTCACGGGATTGGCCTTATGCCAAGAACCCCGTGCAGTTTAAACTGGGACTGTTCAGAGGTGTCGTCAAACTGTGGGTTATTTCATGAAACCTGATTATTATTATTTTTTTTTTTTTAAATCTTACCACTTATCGCTAACATTGAAAGCATCGCACAAATACGAACTTCGCAGCTCTAGCGATGACCCACAGAAGTCTCCGAAAAATGTAACTCGTGAACCGAAGGATGCGGCCCGGAATCGAACCCACAACCTTTGGAGCCCGAGTCAAAAGGCTTGACCACTTCGCCATGGAGACTCCTAAAATCATAAAAATTTTGGATTTTATATCCAGGATTATCCAGCATTATAAGAATGCTGGATGCCAAAGAAACAGTGACTGTAAGAAAACTTAGGGTTTGGTTGAGAAAGAACAATAACATAGAGCTATCCAAAACATCTTTGTGGAAAATTACAAGGACATTATCTTCACTTTTAGAAAGTACAAGGGAGGTAGAAATATTCTTTGCGAGCAACCGCATTTAGGAGCCATGAGAAGCAGATACCTAAGAGAAATAAGGGAAATGCGCAAAGAAAATTATGGCATAGTGTATTTGGATGAAATGTGGATCAATGCGCACCACACAAGTGATAAGGAATGGCAATCAGTGGATGGACAGATAAAGCGATATGTGCCCAGTAGTATAGGACAGCTTTTGGTCATGGCCCATGCTGGTAATAAGCATAATGGCTTACAACAGAATGCTGGGCTCGTGTTCGTATCAAAGCATACAGACAATAGGGATTATCATAATAAGATGATAATGTTAATGGTAATGTATTTAGAGATTGGCTCGAGAATACTGTGCTTCCATCACTAGATAGACCGTCGTGTCCAATTATGGACAATGCATGATATCAATGTTGTTGCCCAAGAAGACAAAATACCTACAGCATCAAGCACAAAGGGAGCAATAAAGATATGGCTCTGAATGGAAAACATACCATTTCCAGAAAGGTATTTCTAGCTAGAATTGTTGTCCCTTGTAAAATAGACGCCAAAAAAGCAAGAAATGTCAAATCGACAAGTTGATAGAAGAGCATCGTCATGGTTGCTTGAGACTTCCACCGTACCACTCTCATTTTAACCCTATAGAACTTGTGTGGGCTAAAATTAAAGGACAGGTGGCAGCTGACAATACTATATTCAAATTGTCTGACATCAAGATACTAATCCAGTCTGCACTATTAAATATTGATAAAAGTTACTGGGAAAATGTGAGGACCATGTGTTGAAAGAGGAAGAGGACTATTGGAGAAAGGATGGATTGAATTTTATGCAACCGAGAGCAGTCATCAACCTACTAGAATCGTCCGACACAGATTAAGGTCTGAGCAGATCGCAGACCTTAATCTATGTGCACGCTTACTGGGATATTTTGCTCCAACCATTCAGACGAATTGAAGGCCCTAAACATTACAGCATCAGCACAATGTCAATGGCAACAGTTTGTATTCCACAGTGATGAATTTTCAATTCCGCAAGCCCTCAGCGGTGACAAACAACTGGTATTGAATAAAAAAAAACACACACACACACTAAGCGCACTGAATACCAACAGAAGAGTAATATTGCGGTGGAAACTGACATATTGTGGCATAACAAGAAACGTGAGAGCAAACACTTTGTCAAATTAGGGGACAACACACGTGCATACTTAGTGGTGAAGTGGTCAAGCCGTTTAACTCGGGCACCGAAGGTTGTGGGTTTGATTCCAGGACCTTTGGTTCATGAGTTAAATTTTTCGGAGATTCCTGTGGGTCGTCGCTACAGCTACGGAGTTCGTGCTTTGTGCAACGCTTTCCGCGCTGCGGAAAGAGACCGAGCCATATGGGATAAAACCCAGTGCAATGAAGTCGACCCTGTCGACTTTTAAGCGACTTTTTTAAGCGACACGTGCATACGAATCAATCTATAAACTACAATGAAAAGAGGACCAACATCTTGGTTGTTAAGAAAAAAGCCAACTACAGAGACACTGACAACTATTTTCATAGTGCAAAACAGGTAATCATGTTCCGTCTCTGAACAGTAAACAGCAGAGTAGACAATCTTTCACGAAGACTCAAAAGCGGGTCTGTCACCTATGTGTATGTGTGAACAAACTACACAGACAGCTGAACAGATCCTGAAAAATGGACACATGACTAAATTGCAGTATCATTTCTGGTCACTCCATACGCACATTAACGCACAGCTATTTGGAAGCTTTCACGAACTCGGTATAAAAAGCTAAATGCATCCTAGTAACATTAATACTTGTTTACAATTATTAACCAGCAGCTGAAGAAACAAGAAGGAAATGAAAAATAAGGTAAGAAATATATTCCTTCTACCTTCCTGTCAATTTACACATTATTTACCCCATGCCTCTGTAAATTCTCTGTCTTTACTAATATTACACATTGCACCCCTCTCGGGAGTCTCCGTGATGAATTGGTCAAGCCATCTGACTTGGGCTTCGAAGGTTGTATGTTCGATTCCTTCATTTAACGAGTGAATTTTTTCGGAGACTTCCGAGGGTCGTTGCTGGAGCTACGGAGTTCGTGTTTTGTGCGACGCTTTCTGCCCTGCGGAAAGAGACTGGGCCATATGGGATAAAAACCCGGTGCAATGCAGTCAACCCTGTCGACTTTTAAGCTACTTTTTTTATTGCACCCACTCCCATACAAATCTGGCTATGCCTTGTACTTGTGTCCTTACCAGAAATAACATGGTTTACTGTAAGACTAGTTTGTTAGCATGAATTCACTACATTTTCCCCAAAACATCAAAGAAATGTTGTCGCTTTCGATGATTTAAGTTGCTTTTGGACCTATCAAAGATATATTCCTTGGGTGGGGGTAAATATAAGACGGCAGGAAAAATTTCATAACGATGCAACAGACAGTTTTCAAAATAACTGATCATGAACGACAGCATTCATTTCTGGATATACTATAGCAGAAAGAAGACAAAACACTCAGATGGAATGAAATTACAAATAGTTTAAAGCTAATGGACAAATAACAACAACAAAAGGGAAAACAACACAGAAGAATATTAAGTAACTAAAGAAATCAAAGATAAATGTTTAAATGTAATAGAATGAAACGCATATAAGTAAAACTGAATTAATTTCCATCATACCAAACCCATTCTCACACTCTAGCCCCATCTCTGAAACCATACTTGATCTCACCCCAACCCCATAAACATCCTCACTATTTATTCCACTCTGACCCTGCATCCATCCTCACATTGTGATCACACTGGATCCAACCTCCAGCCTTGTGTGTAGCCTCACCATCTACATTCAAACCTGCCCTGTCCTTGCACCCAACGCCACTACACCCCTCTGTTGTGCATCTACCTTAGGGGGGGGGGGGGGGGCGGGGCTTACATGTTCCAACGATCCCAAGAGCTATGCCGATGGTAGCGCAGCTACTGGTAGGGTCTCCCATGACAGACAGGTCAAAAGGCAGGGATCAGACAAAGCAACACATAAACCAGCTGCCTTGATGGTAGACTGGGAACAGAGACATGGGAAAGTAAACACAAAATATCCTGGTTGAAATCAGATGTACTGAGCCACAGGCTTGACAAAACAGTGCTACCCATTTCACCTCATGGTGTGACAACTCCACTTCTCAATGCCATCTTTAACCATGCACTCACCTTCCTATCCCTACTACATGACACTGCACCCACACGCAATCTAACACCCAGGGCCACAATCACATCCACTTGTTCCCAATCCCTACCTCATGACACAGCACCCACATGCAACCCAACACCCAGCCCCACAATCACATCCCCTTGCTCCCAGTCCCGACCCAAACACGTAGTAAGTAAAGCCCTTTACCCATTACCACATCCTGAGGCACACTGCATACATTGTCTCAGCTCCTTATTGGTATATACCATATGTGTACCTACCATATTTGTGTAGACCATATTTGTGTAGACCATATTTGTGTAGATCATATTTGTGTAGATCATATTTGTGTAGATCATATTTGTGTAGACCATATTTGTGTAGATCATATTTGTGTAGATCATATTTATGTAGATCATGTTTGTGTAGATCATATTTGTGTAGGCCATATTTGTGTAGATCATATTTGTGTAGATCATATTTGTGTAGATCATATTTGTGTAGATCATGTTTGTGTAGAACATATTTGTGTACAGACCATATTTGTGTAGAACATATTTGTGTAGACCATATTTGTGTAGACCATATTTGTGTAGATCATATTTGTGTAGATCATATTTATGTAGATCATGTTTGTGTAGATCATATTTGTGTAGAACATATTTGTGTAGACCATATTTGTGTAGACCATATTTGTGTAGATCATATTTGTGTAGATCATATTTGTGTAGATCATATTTGTGTAGATCATGTTTGTGTAGAACATATTTGTGTACAGACCATATTTGTGTAGACCATATTTGTGTAGACCATATTTGTGTACAGACCATATTTGTGTAGACCATATTTGTGTACAGACCATATTTGTGTAGATCATATTTGTGTAGACCATATTTATGTAGATCATATTTGTGTAGATCATATTTGTGTAGATCATATTTGTGTAGATCATATTTGTGTAGATCATGTTTGTGTAGAACATATTTGTGTACAGACCATATTTGTGTAGACCATATTTGTGTAGACCATATTTGTGTAGACCATATTTTTTTTTAAAAAAAAGATTACGAACTACTTTAGAACCCCAGCTAAGCGAAACGCAGCTTGGATTTAGGAAAAACAAAGGATGCACAGACGCCATTTTTGCTCTTAGACAACTTATAGAAAAATCAATTGAATTCAATGAAACACTCTACTTAGCCTTTGTCGACCAAGAAAAGGCATTTGATAGGGTAGATAGAAACAAGCTGTGGGAAATCCTTAAACAATATGGAGTGAGTACACATCTAACAAACCTATGCAGAAGTTTATACAACAACAGTGAATGCATAGTGAGAGCAACTGGAGAACACTCAGAACCCTTCACCATAAGATCTGGAGTACGACAAGGTTGTGTCCTGTCCCCTCTCTTGTTCATAACATATATAGACAACATATGTAAAGAAACCAGCCAAGCAGAGACAGCAAGAATACCGCATGACGAGAACACAGAAGAAGAACCATCTGCAAATCTAACCATTAGAGAACTCCTGTTTGCGGATGACCAAGCACTAATAGCAAAATCAGAAGCTGAATTACAAGACCACATGAATAGTCTAAACGAAATGTGTAGGGAACATAACATGAAAATTAGCACAAGCAAAACAGAGGTAATGACTATAACTAAAGAAGAACAAACAACAACAATTCACCTAAACGAACATCCCTTGAAACAAGTAAAGAGCTTCAAGTACCTAGGAAGTATAATATCATCAAATGGCAGATCAGAAGACGAGATCGAAAATAGGTGCAATAAGGCAAATCAACTCATTGGACAAATGGCACCAATACTAAAGAACAAACATGTATCAATAACTACTAAGAAAGCACTTTACAACACAATCTTCCTACCAACTCTCTGCTACCAATGCCAAACCTGGACAATGACAGAAAAAGAGAAAAGAAAAATCACAACAACAGAAATGAGGTTTCTGAGAAGAATACTCAACGTATCAAGAAGAGATAAGATCAGAAATGAAGAAATCAGGACTAAAGTAGGGGTTAAAGCTGCTCTAGATTTTATTAGAAAGCAGCAAGTCAAATGGTTTGGCCATGCAAGTAGGCTACCAGTCAACAGCATGCCACAACAAGCAATGATGTACAGACCAGATGGAAACAGAGGAAGAGGCCGACCACGTAAACGTTGGACTGAGGGAATAACAGAATCCATGGGAATGTCGATATACGAAGCCCATAACCGGGCACTCTCACGAAGTTTATACTTCACCTCGACACCGCAAGGTACAAGAGGAACATGATGAGATGAGATATTTGTGTAGATCATATTTGTGTACAGACCATATTTGTGTAGACCATATTTGTGTACAGACCATATTTGTGTAGACCATATTTGTGTAGACCATATTTGTGTAGACCATATTTGTGTACAGACCATATTTGTGTAGACCATATTTGTGTAGACCATATTTGTGTACAGACCATATTTGTGTAGACCATATTTGTGTAAAAAAAAAAAAGGGCGATATGTCTGATTGCAATACTTGGCATGGTATCACTCTATTGTCAGTACCAGGAAAACTTTTTTGTAGCATGCTACTTGAGAGATTGAAAAAGGCGATAGATGAAAGGCTCAGAGAAGAACAAGCAGGCTTCAGACCAAAACGGTCATGCATAGACCACATTTTCACCCTCAGAATAATCATTGAAGACTCCGTAGAATTCCAGTCGAAATTAATCACCAACTTTGTCGACTTTCAAAAAGCCTTCGACAGTATCCACCGTCCTTCACTTTGGAATCTACTTAACATCTATGGTTTTCCTACCAAATATACCAACGTCATAAAATCTTTCTACAAAGAAACACGTTGCTGCGTAAGAACAGAAACAGGCAACTCTGACTGGTTCTCAGTCGAAACAGGAGTGAAACAGGGTTGTGTCTTATCACCGATGCTTTTTGGAATAGCTATCGATTGGGTCATGCGCAAATGCACAAACAACACAAATATGGGTATCCATTGGGTTGACAAAATTCTAGAAGACCTGGACTTTGCCGACGACATAGTGCTTTTGAGTTCAACACACCCAGATGCCCAAGAGAAAATAAACCACCTCCAAAATGTTTCAGGGCAAATTGGTCTCCAAATTAACACCACAAAAACAAAGACTATTGATCTTACCAACAGTTCAGATGACACCAAATTGAACAGCTACGTTCTTGAAAAAGTCAACAGCTTTACATACCTAGGAAGCAAAATGACATCTACAGGGGACTCAACACCAGAAATATCATCTAGAATCGCACTGGCATCTAGTGCCTTCAATAAACTGTCAAACATCTGGAAGTCAAAGACACTCAGCAAACACACAAAACTTAAAATCTTCAACTCTTGTGTGATTCCAGTGTTAACGTATGGATGTGAAAGTTGGAAATCAACGGTAGCTTTAGATAAAAAATTAGACAATTTTGAGAACAAATGTCTTAGAAGACTTCTAAACATCCACTGGACAGACTTCAGAACCAATTCGCAAATAAGACAAGAGACTAAGCAAGATACAGTATCCAATTTCATAAGAAGACGCCGTTGGAACTACATCGGCCATGTACTCAGAATGGACAAGTCAAGACTCCCCTACCAAGCCCTCATATGGTCACCAGTAGGGAAAAGAAAACGGGGAAGACCAAGAGAGACCCTGCGTAGAACCATCATTAGAGAAGGCTCATTCAATGGCCAAGTAAATATCCAAGATCTACAACAGGTAGCAGCGAACCGCCAAGCATGGAGAGACAGGACTTCTGCCCTATGCGCCGCCTTAGGCTCAAGAGGAAAGACTAACTAATATTTGTGTACAGACCATATTTGTGTAGATCATATTTGTGTAGATCATATTTGTGTAGATCATGTTTGTGTAGATCATATTTGTGTAGACCATATTTGTGTAGACCATATTTGTGTACAGACCATATTTGTGTACAGACCATATTTGTGTAGATCATATTTATGTAGATCATGTTTGTGTAGATCATATTTGTGTAGATCATATTTGTGTAGACCATATTTGTGTAGACCATATTTGTGTACAGACCATATTTGTGTAGACCATATTTGTGTACAGACCATATTTGTGTACAGACCATATTTATGTAGATCATATTTGTGTAGACCATATTTGTGTAGACCATATTTGTGTAGATCATATTTGTGTAGACCATATTTGTGTACAGACCATATTTGTGTAGACCATATTTGTGTACAGACCATATTTGTGTACAGACCATATTTGTGTACAGACCATATTTGTGTAGATCATATTTGTGTAGACCATATTTGTGTAGATCATATTTGTGTAGACCATATTTGTGTACAGACCATATTTGTGTAGACCATATTTGTGTACAGATCATATTTGTGTAGATCATATTTGTGTACAGACCATATTTGTGTACAGACCATATTTGTGTAGATCATATTTGTGTACAGACCATATTTGTGTACAGACCATATTTGTGTACAGACCATATTTGTGTAGATCATATTTGTGTACAGACCATATTTGTGTACAGACCA
Organism: Cepaea nemoralis; assembly: GCA_014155875.1. Taxonomy (NCBI): domain Eukaryota; kingdom Metazoa; phylum Mollusca; class Gastropoda; order Stylommatophora; family Helicidae; genus Cepaea; species Cepaea nemoralis. The sequence continues at coordinate 203,602 of JACEFZ010027515.1, read as the reverse complement.
TATTTGTGTACAGACCATATTTGTACAGACCATATTTGTGTAGATCATATTTGTGTAGACCATATTTGTGTAGATCATATTTGTGTAGATCATATTTGTGTAGACCATATTTGTGTAGACCATATTTGTGTACAGACCATATTTGTGTAGGCCATATTTGTGTAGACCATATTTGTGTACAGACCATATTTGTGTACAGACCATATTTGTGTAGACCATATTTGTGTAGATCATATTTGTGTAGATCATATTTGTGTAGACCATATTTGTGTAGACCATATTTGTGAAGATCATATTTGTGTAGACCATATTTGTGTAGATCATATTTGTGTAGACCATATTTGTGTAGATCATATTTGTGAAGATCATATTTGTGTAGACCATATTTGTGTAGACCATATTTGTGTAGATCATATTTGTGTAGATCATATTTGTGTAGACCATATTTGTGTAGATCATATTTGTGTAGACCATATTTGTACAGACTATATTTGTGTAGACCATATTTGTGTAGATCATATTTGTGTAGACCATATTTGTGTAGACCATATTTGTGTAGACCATATTTGTGTAGACCATATTTGTACAGACCATATTTGTGTACAGACCATATTTGTGTACAGACCATATTTGTGTAGACCATATTTGTGTAGATCATATTTGTGTAGAACATATTTGTGTAGATCATATTTGTGTAGATCATATTTGTGTAGATCATATTTGTGTAGAACATATTTGTGTAGATCATATTTGTGTAGACCATATTTGTACAGACCAATTGGCATTTGATGGATAACGTGGCCACCTTTACTGTCATAAACATTCCCTGGCACACATGAAAGACTGGATGGTAATGGGAACCTCTGCACTAGTGCAGCAGCCTCCTTGATATTAATCTGGGATAGTGGGCATGGTGCTGGTCCCATATGGTAAGGCCAGTCAGCGTATGACATGGTCTATACAACACAACTGCTGTCACTACTCCCCAGCGTATGACATGGTCTATGTGACACAACTGCTGTCACTACTCCCCAGCGTATGACATGGTCAATACGACACAACTGCTGTCACTACTCCCCAGCATATGACATGGTCAATGCGACACAACTGCTGTCACTACTCCCCAGCGTATGACATGGTCAATGCAACACAACTGCTGTCACTACTCCCCAGCGTATGACATGGTCTATACAACACAACTGCTGTCACTACTCCCCAGCGTATGACATGGTCTATACAACACAACTGCTGTCACTACTCCCCAGCGTATGACATGGTCTATACAACACAACTGCTGTCACTACTCCCCAGCGTATGACATGGTCAATGTGACACAACTGCTGTCACTACTCCCCAGCGTATGACATGGCCTATACAACACAACTGCTGTCACTACTCCCCAGCAGTATGACATGGTCTATACAACACAACTGCTGTCACTACTCCCCAGCGTATGACATGGTCTATACAACACAACTGCTGTCACTACTCCCCAGTGTATGACATGCTCTATACAACACAACTGCTGTCACTATTCCCCAGCATATGACATGGTCAATACGACACAACTGTTGTCACTGCTCCCCAGCGTATGACATGGTCTATAAAACACAACTGCTGTCACTACTCCCCAGCGTATGACATGGTCAATATGACACAACAATATGACATACGAACTCAAACCCATGACCACTGGGCCAGCGTGCTAGCCACCATACTGCCACGCCCACCCCCAGTATCTAGTAAAAGATAATGATGAACGTTGATCAACATGCACTTGTTATACATAAGTTATATCATGTGATGTTGGAGAAACATTCTAATTATGACACTATATGTTCTTTATTGTTCTTATTAACCCGCAAATAATCACACCTACAAATAGTGATGCAAATTTCATATTCAATTATCAATAAATTATTTCTACCACTTGCAAATATGTTATTATCTTTCAATGTTATAAAATACGCAAAGTAAAGGAAAGGTTACCTCTTAGGGGATACTGTTCTGGGGGTGAGGAGTGTTAGGTCTTCACATATTGGATCATTAGATACTTCTTGAAAAACCAAATCCAAACGTAATTTATAAAATATTCAAGTAAGGTAGGTCAATTCTAAGATGTGTGAGAGCAGCAAATTAAAAGAGGGGTGGCCAAACAAGAACACTACGCAGGAAGCCAAAGAAGATTGATAAACCAACACAGAACTGGCGTCGTTAGCCGCTACACGCTGCGAGATTTGCTGAGGAGGGGATCCGAGCACTTATGGACTGAATGGTCCGATGTGCAACGAGGATGATCTGTCGACTAACTAACTAACTAACTAAGATGTGTGAGATATTAATGTTTGTGTGTCAGTTATAATCATTTAGTATAAGTGGGGGTCGACCGTGCCGTGAACTGAAATGAAACCGGAAGTGATATACTGCGCCACCCTGGAATAATCCATTGTGTCCCTAAATATCTCTATGTAAAGACCATTCATGCTTATGACGTCATTCATTCATTCAAATATCACGTGACAATAACAGATGTCATCTTAGGTTCTGCAGAAAAGGTTAGTCTAATATTCCAAACACAGTGATTGGTTGAAATTATCATGGCTTTTAAATAAAAATCAAATTATTTGGCATACTTACAGTAATTAATTATTTTTCTGGCACTGTTAATAGAAAATCAATAATTTTATCAGTAATTCTGCCTCAAAGTTTACATATATTTGGAAAGTTTCATTACTGAAATTGCTCCCAAAAAAAATATTTCTGCGAAGATGTTGCGACCATGTGCCTTTGTGAATAGGAAACCCAAACTGGCGGCCGCGCATATCGATCGGACTGGCATGTACACTTTTAACACTCAAAACATGCAATTTGAACTATTAAAGTTAAAGAGAACACAAGTTTAAAGATTATTAATAAATTTATTTGTATACTTGTACTATTTTTTAATCATTTAACATGATGGAACATATTTTTGAAGTCAGTTTTCATATGACCGTTTGAGACCATCTCGTATGCATACCCGCTGGTGTGTCCACTGGAGAGCTACACTTACGGTGAATAGCATGAGAAATCGCAACTCATCTCACCTTCACAAAATTGTGAATATCTTCACTTATAAGTAACATACAGGCATCATTGAGGTACCATTAGATTTTGAATTTCAAGGCGTCTACTGTCGCGATCTCATTTGTAAATACTCAAAATTAAAATGATGATAGGGCTCCCTTTATATACTAACTAACCAGGGGGAGGTGGTCGTGCGTTTGTGGGACCAGGTGGAGTAGGCGGAGGAACAGATTGACATTGAGAACCCATATGTGGAAATAATGAGATTGCATGGGATCGGCGGGGGTTCTGAAAGAATCTCAAAACTGAGAGGGAAGACCAGGAGAACATTTAATCAGATAGCGGTGGGAACAATTCCGATTAGTTTAGTTATGACTCTTCAGCTGGCTGTTGAACGAGGGGACTCATTAGTACTAGTGTACCAGTCGCAGTTTTTATTTTTACTACACATTTTTGAAAGTTTCTGAAATTACCAATTTTTGTAGTCAATATCCAAATTCAACAACATGTGAGAAATTAAACTGTAATATTCCACATGAATAAGAATACGAGCAGACAATGTCCAAATGTCAAATGCCGCCATTTTCCCAACAATCCTGGAAGTTATTACAAAAACTAAACCGTGTTCTCGCCCACGACCAAAAGCAATATAATATTATGATAATTAATATTATAGTATAGTAAATATCTATAGTTAGAAAGTTAATTGCATATTCTTTACACGACGTTGCAGTCATCACCAACATTTGTTTGCTGTTGTGATCTCTTGGCAAGTTTACGTTCAGTAGTTTGCCATTGATTGTGAACCACCGACACCCATCCATACCAATTACCATTTCGTAAGAAACCAACGCACCATGGTCTGCTGAAAATCGCCAGCAGCTGTGTTTCGAACGCGGGTATGAGTGATTACGAACTGCATCCGTAACACCATAGCCACGGAGCCGGTAATAATAAATATCTATAACTTATCAGTTTTTGTTATTGGTTAACAGTTAATAGGGCACTGTTCCGATTGACGGTCCCAAATAGTTCCGCAGTGAATGATAACTCTTAGGTGTAAACAGTCTCCCTTACAGGGCCTCATTGGGTACCGGTAAATACGAAACACAGCAGAATGTTCTTTTACGTTCAGTAGTTAGCTATTGCTTTCTGAGCGAGAATCGACGTTTAAACTCAACTGACCGGTGTATTGAATGAACTCGCCATCATCATTATCATCATCATCATCATCAAATGCCATGCCATCTGGCGTAGGCGTTCATGACTCTCCACAGATCTCGGTAATTGATTTTCTGGATCAACTCTGCTGATGATATTCCTCCAAGCCACCGCCTCAATCTATCCAGCATCGCCATCAGTAGCTGGATGACGGTCTGGTGTCGCCTGTTGCTCATGACTGTCCCTACCGGACGAGGATGTCCTAAGATAGTCGTAACTTGCCATCAGCGTGCCGAAAGTTTAAGAGCTCGAAGTTAGAACGCCCTCGTCCTTTCGGTCACGTCGACTGCTTTTGAAATAATTTGTTAATTGCACGTCCGTTACATGACGTCTCCACAACCTCAGCACTTTTTGGCTGTTGCAATTTGCTAAACAATTTTGCGTTCATTAGTTTGACATTGCTTACTAAACAGCCTACGCTTATATGAGTGTATGGAAACCAGTGCAATGTGGTCTGCTACAAAATCGGCTGCAGCTGTGCATTAAACGTGGTATGTAGGATTGCGAATTCGCCACATCCTTGCTAGCAAGAGTAACAAAAACACTAAAACTATTGGCCCACAAAGGTTTGTCGACTTAGTGATGGCGATTCTCAAATACGACAATTACGTATGCGGATTCTGTAATTTAAAGTCACGTTGTCGCTTTTTGAGTGTAGCTAAAGCTAAGGTCTTCTTCTTCTTCTTCTTCTTCTTCTTCTTCTTCTTCTTCTTCTTCTTCTTCTTCTTCTTCTTCTTTCAACGTTTGCACAGCATCCATTGAAGTGGGTAGATGTTCGCTCCTAACCCTTGTTCCATTTTGGTCAACATTTTTCAACTTCGACGGTTGAGGTTTCTTTTCTGGATTCCTCCACCTATTGGCAGGTTTCTGTGAAGATTGTGCTGTAGATGACAACACAGGGGAGTCTCCGTGGCGAAGTGATCAAACCATCTGCCTCGGGCTCCGAAAATTGTGGGTTCGATTCCGTCAACCGCAACCTTCGGTTCATGAGTGCATGTTTTCGGAGACTCCTGAGGGTCGTCGCTGGAGCTACGGAGTTCGTACTTTGTGCGACGCTTTCCGCGCTGCGGAAAGAGACTCAGCCATGTGGTATAAAAATCCGGTGCAATGAAGTCGACTTTTAAACGACTTTTAAGCGACGACAGGGGCAATCCCATCACAGATAATAAAGTGTATATCATTCATCCATTCATTCATCAGATAATAAAGTGTCTATCCAACAATATTCAGATAGTAACGTGTCTATCGTTCATTCATTCATTCATTCATTCATTCATTCATTCATTCATTCGTCGGACAATAAAGTGTCTATCATTCATTACTCAGATAATAACATGTCTATCGCTGGTCTCCCTGGCCTAGGGGTTAACGTCTTTCTCCGTAATCCCGTATATTCTCGTGAGTAACGTAACCTGCGCGAGAATCGGTTGCGGTTCTCGCCGCGTTGGTAACTTGCGGGATATGTGAGCTGGCCGCTCAGAAAACAATGGCAAACTACTGAGCGTAATCTTGCCTAGTACATCGACAGCGGTTGAAAAATTCTGATGTTGACCGTAACGTCCTGTAATTTGCAAAAAAAATAAATAAATAAATGAAAATTCTATCGTCCATTCATTTTCCCGCGCCAGGCGTTCGTTGTCTCGGATGGCTGAGTGAGCTGCACCCCCCAATCGGGATCTTCCCAGCCGACGCAAGTTAGCGAGGCAGGCGTTTCCGAGAATGCAACCGCAGCGTAAAGCCAGAGTCGTGGTATGGGGGGGGGGGGGGGGGCAAGAGCAAATTTGTACGACCGTTCGACGATAAGCGCCACCCCTCCCCCCCCCTCTCTCTCTCTCTCTCTGTCTGTCTGTCTGTCTGTCTCTCTCTCTCTCTCTCTCTCTCTCTCTCTCTCTCTCTCTCTCTCTCTCTCTCTCTCTCTCGTCACGACACATCTTGTTGATGAGAAATAATCTACATGGATTGGTAGAAAGAATGTATGTGCAGAGAGAAGTGCAAACAAAATATATGTGAAGCAGAAAAGAAAACAACACATTTTTTAAAGTCTGATTTTCAAATCCTTTATTATCACTATCAAATAACACGTTACTTTTAATTACATGAACAGCAAAAGCAAACAAAGAAAAATATAGAAAAATGTGTGTTCTTAAGTGTCCTCCCCCTTCCTTTCTCACTTAAGAACACACCGTCAGCTGTCTGCCTGTCATAAAGTTATACCTATAAAAATCTCTCTCTCTCTCTCTATTTTTATAGGTATAACTTTATGACAGGCAGACAGCTGACGGTGTGTTCTTAAGTGAGAAAGGAAGGGGGAGGAAGAGAGATAGAGGAGAGAGAGAAAGAAAGAAAGTTATTGGGATAATGTTATGGCAGGAAGACAAATGAGGACTTTCAAATGCAAGAGAGCGAACGATCGTGTGAGAGAGAGGAGAAAGGTATAGAAAAAAAAGAGAAAGATGTGGAAAGAAAAATAAAGGCTGTTGTCATTATGAGTTTATGCAAGAAGACAGATGACGACATATTCTTAAGTGGGTACGTCAGTTATATAAACCCCACTGGGCAGAAGAGACATGGGCAAGGTTTGCTGGTGAAGAAAGGAGTAAAGCATGTGGCACTTGACTTGAGCCAGTGGAATCACAGTGCAAGAGAGGTCCAGGGTATACAAAACCCACACACACCCCAAAGACACATCCCTCACCCACACACACATCTCCCCAGACATCTCCTACCCATCCACACATCCCCCAACTACAATCACCCTCACTACACACACATACATCCTCCATCTAGCCACACACACCCCCACCCAGCCAGACATATCCCCTACCCACACACACATCCCCAAATCCATCACCCACACTCATCACGCACCCATCCCCCAACCCACACACATCCCCCAACCCACACACATACCCCACACACATTCACCCACACACACACTCCCCACCCATCCACCCAAACATCCCACACCCATACACATCCCCAAACCAACAACCACCCCACCTGCACACATCTCCCACCCACCACATACCCCCACATACGCTTAAGGAATTAGAGGACTTACCAGGTGATAGGCTACTCATATGTGGAGACTTCAATGCGAGAAACAGAGATTGGGACAGTAGTGGAGAAAATCGACAAGGAATTGCACTTGCGGATGCCATGGTGGACTCCGATGTGGTCTGCATAAATGATGGTAGGCCGACTAGAATGGCAATGAGGCCTGGCGATGCAGATACTGCTATTGATTTGGCACTTGTCTCCCAGTCATCAGTCCTTGATGTAAAGTGGACTGTTTTGAATGACCATGGGAGTGATCACATGCCATGCTCAGTCCTGATCTCTAAGTCCAGGAAAGTCAAGGCTGGGAGAGCGCGCAAGACCTTCCGGTATGAGTGGAGCGACAGCCTTCTTGGATGCCTCAGACATGGGGCATGCAACAGGACTGTTAAAACTCCTTTTTTGCAGCCCCCATGGTGGACCCCAGAAGTAGACAATGCGTGGAAAGCAAAGAGAGCTGCAGTGAAGCAGCTAAGGAAATTGCGACAGACACCCCTAAGCTCACGAGAAGAAGTGGACATAGCGGAAAATGACAAGAAAGACAAGGTGGAGGATTTCAAGCGATGTGCTGCAGAGGCCAAGAAAGTAAAATGGGAATGTTTTATGAAGGAGATTGGAGGTGATAAAACACTGCATAAATTCTGGAAACTGTACAGACAAATGCAAAGAAAAGATCTGCCTATGACAGTGGGAACAATTTATAAAGAGGATGGGGTACGCGTGACAACAGACAAGGAAAAAGGGGAGGCGTTTCTCCAGAGATTTTTAGAGCAGACCAATCATAGTGATGCGGATACCAGGGATGCAGTTAGAGTGGAATTATCTGGCACAATAGAGAATATGCCTTACGAAGACATCATACTGTTTGAAGATGTTAAACATATTTTGCAAAAGGCAAAAGACACGGCACCAGGGCCTGATGGTGTCAGGTATGGCCACATGAAGGCTTTGAGCGATGTGGACCTGAAGGAGATGGCCGGCTGCTTTAATCAGGTGCAGGACCACATTGCCAATAAGTAATTTCTCTCATTGACTTATAAACAACTCGTTACGCTTTGAACAATGTGATGAATGATTAAGCGACTCCAAATGAAAAACGATACTCACTCTTTTATTTCAAGTCGAGCGGAACAAATAATAGCGTACAGTTATCGGGTGATATTAAACTGCCCCCGAGATGTAGGAGCGGCGTTTAATTAATAAATGTTTCACACGAAAACTCCCTGCCTTGCCCCAATGTCCTCTTTGAGGTGCAAACTTGCCATTTCACAGTTCAGAGTTGCAGCGCGTCTAGGGTTTTCGAGTCCTGTCTTAAGTATCCATTTGCCAATCGATCTTTCCTCCTGAATTCTATTCGCCTAAGCTCGGAATCAGTCGCATACAGCGCTTCACACACGGCTCTCTGGAAGACACGTCCTTTCCTTTCGAATCACACACACAGAAAGTCCTTTGTTGTTCTGTGACGCTATATTCGTTTCCAATGGTATCTTCCTTTCCTATTTGTCCATTTTTGTGCAGAACTGGGAAAATCCCATTCATGACTTTTGTGGAGTGTACCGTCATATGGCATAATGCCCCCTCCTAGATAAAAAAAAATGTTTTCATTTTTTTTTCTATGGATATATGTAGTACTTTGCAAATATATGCATTAACCTTTAACAACGAAACCTGGAAAATTCCTAGTCTCCCCCTTTATCTACTCTCAAAAAAAAATAATACTGTCATATGACGGGCACGCCCACCTGTCTAATACCCCATTAGACGTCGTGTGGCTGATCATGGTAGATCATACCAACTAATAACCATATTAGTCCCTACCTTGTCTTAATAGACAAGTGTGTCCTCACTCTTGGTAATACCATAAGTTTTGGACGAGAGTACTAATGGGTTTCCCAGTATTCCATGTTGGTCGTTGTTGTTGTTCCTCTATATAATCCATGTATATTTATATGTTGGTAGGGTAGACGTAACTATCCATGTCTTGCGAGACTTTATGGAGCCATTTGCTATGTACGACTGTCCAATACGTGTGTGTATATCTTTAAACCATCAGTCGATTCCGTAGATGTTAATGGATCGATTGGCAAAATATTTTCTCCAAAATTAATTCAACTAAAAACCACTCACTCCATCACAATGAACAATTGAATAATAATTATCAATATACATATTCTAAAGTACTGACTTATCTACGTAACTTATTAATATAACAAATTAACTCAAACTAATTAACTAAGTAATTCTAATTAACTAAGTAATTGTTCAATTGGAATTAACCAATAAGATTACACAACACAATCTACAAATACTTGACCGCAGTTTTCCACGTAAAATAATGACGGTCAAACATCCATCCAATGTGCAGGACATATTATTGGACCATTGCATCCGTGTATATGTCTCTGTCAATAAATGTAAATTAACCACACATGTATCTATTTGATTATACTATGTATTACTAACAGTATTAATTTAAAGTCACCGATTGTATCAACATTGTTTATTAATTAGGTGCTATTTGATTGACTTTTTTTTTTTTAAGTTTCCTAACAATTTATGAACAGAACAGATACAATAAACTATAACTGAATAAATTATAATATATATTAGTCTTACTATATACTACAATCGACTTAGAATGTCTGCAAGATTATTATCCTTTCCAGGAATGTGACAGATATCGAATTCATAATCTTGTAATAGTAAAGACCATCTATGAATTCTAGAGTTCTTAGGATGACCAGATTTGAAAATCTGTAGAGGTTTGTTATCAGAAAGAACAAGAAATTTCCTACCAAGTAAATATCTGGAAAATTTCTCAATACTTTCAATTAATGCTAATGCTTCAAGTTCAGTGATAGCATAATTCCTCTGTGTCTCTGATAACTTTTTACTGAAGTAAAGAATTGGATGTAACTTTCCTTCATATAATTGAAGTAATACACCTGAAATAGCGTGTAAACTAGCATCCGTTTGTAATACAAAATCTTTTGAGACATCAGGCAATTTCAGAATAGGATAGACACTGAACAACGTTTTTATCTGTTGTAATAGTTTATCATGGTCATCTGTCCAATATATTTTTGTAGGCTGACCTTTCTTTAATAGTTCAGAAAATGTTGCTGTCATATCAGCAAAATTAGGAATGAACTTTTGATAATAATTAATCAGACCTAGTATACTCCTTAATTCTTTTTTTGATGTTGGAGGTTTGATATTAAGAATTTTAGTAACTACCATTGGATCAGTTTTCCTGAATCCGTTAGAAATTCTATGACCAAGGAATTGTATCTCAGTAAAACCTATTTCAATTTTACTTGGTTTAGCTTTCAACCCGTGTTGTTGTATTTTCTGAAATACCTGTTTCAGAATTTTAACATGTGTGTCAATATCTGAAGTATGCACACAGATGTCATCCATATAAGTCGCTACATTGGAAATTCCATGTAGTAGTCTTCTCATCATACGCATAAATGTGCTTGGTGCATTTTGTAGCCCAAATGGAAGATATGCCCATTCATATAGACCCAATGGTGTACTGAAAGCTGTAATATGCATTGATTCTTCATCCATGGGAATTTGCCAATATCCCTTGGTGAGATCAATTTTCGAAAAGAGTTTCGAGTTTGCCATGCCCTCGATTAACTCATCAATGTTTGGCATTGGTTCTGCGTCTAATAGTGTTAATGCATTTACTTTTCTATAATCCACGCATAAACGTAATGAACCATCTTTCTTTTTCACAATTACTACCGGAGAACAGTAGTTTGAGATAGATTTTCTTATAATTCCCGTTTTATCCAGTTCTGAAATCTCTGCAGTAACTTTCTCTAGATAATGTATTGGGATGGGATAAGGTTTCACTTTAACTGGGACATTCGAGAGTAAAGTTATCTTATGTTTGATAAGTGATGTTTGTCCCGGTGTGTCGGAAAATATTGTACTAAACTCTTTTATTGCTGCAATAAGTTTATCTTTGTCTTGGATCGATAGATCCTGACATATTTGTATAGATTGCCAACTACTCTCACTATTAACTATCGGTGTTGGAATCTGTTGTTTGATAGCATCTTCTTGCTGTTCGTTAATAACCCAACAAGCTGCTGCTATTCTATGTGGAATTTGTTTCGTTACCTGTGATGTGTTGTTATCACGTGGGATATATGGTTTTAACATATTTATGTGAAATATTTTATGTTTCCCATTTACATCTATCCTATAATCCACATCACTAATTTTCTTGATCACTTTAAATGGACCTTGCCATGAAGTAACTAAACAGTTTCGAGGATCAGGTAATAATAACCAAACCTCTTCTTCTTCTTTCAAGACTATTGTCTTGGCGTTCCTATTATCATACTGTCTGTACTTTTCTCCAGCTTTACTTAGTGCAGATTTTGCGATCTGGCAAGCTGTAATGATTTTGTCTCTCAACTGTGTCACCATTTCGTATGCTTCTCTTTTAGGATAATCATATGTCTTATTCGTAAGCATATCGTTATACAATAATAATGGACCACGTGGATTTGCTCCGTATACTAACTCAAATGGAGAAAATCCCGTACTAGATTGTGGTACCTCTCGGTATGCAAATAGTACCGCTGGTAGTAAAATATCCCAATCTTTGGGTCTATCCGCTGCTACTTTTGCTAGAGTTCGCTTAAGGACTCCATTATAATTTTCGTTGACCCCATTTGTCATTGGGTGCCAAGGAGAACTAAAGACTTGTGGAATACCAAGTATTTTCATTGCTTCTTGAGTAGCTGTTGATATGAATTGACTACCTCTATCAGATAGTATGCAACTTGGGAATCCAATTCTACTGAAAATTGATAACAACTGAATCTAATATGGATCTACTCGTAATATGTTTGAGAGGAATAGCCTCTGGCCAACGAGTACAAAGATCAATCATGGTTAAGATAAACCTATTACCACGATCAGTAGTAGTGTTCAATGGACCCACAATATCTATAGCAATTTTCTGAAATGGTCTAGATGCCAAATCCGTTTTCTGAACGTGTGCTTTCGGATGTTTGCCTTTTTGTGTGGTCATTTGACATAATGTACATGATAGTATATGTGTTGTAATGTCTTTGGTAAAACCAGGCCAATAAAATTGTGTTAGTAATCTGCTGGTAGTTTTGGAAATACCCATATGACCCGCAAACTGGTGAATCATGTGCGAGTTTCAGCGCTTCTACGCGATATTTTGTTGGAAGTACTGTTTGTATGCAACGTGTTGTACCCCTAGTGTACCGTCTTGATAAAATATTATTGTCTAGGAAAAATTTCCAATTTCCACGTTTAGCTTGTTTTGACGGTTCTTGTATGTGTTTAAAACATGTTTGTAATGTTGGATCCTGTTTTTGTTCACTCGGTAAGTCAGTTGTCAGTCTGATACTGTTCTGTATATTGTCAATGTCTGTCTGAGAAGGTTGATCACTGTTATTTCGATTTTGAGATCTTGTAACTGCATTCGTTCGCGCGTGTTCAATCTCCCATTGCATTGCCTCTTCATGAGTGAACTGATTTGCATTGGGTATATTCCCAATTAGTAGTCCAGCACAAGGGTTAGGTAGTACTGCTGCATTTATTGTGCCTTCAAAGTATGGTGATTGTATTGTAATTGTGGCAATTTTATATCTTTCGATTGTTCCTCCAAAAGTTCTGCAGTCAACTGTTTCACCTGTATAGTCTTCTGTTTTTATCAGTCTTTTATCAACTCCAACAATTGAAGCTCCTGAATCACGGATACATGTAGTAGGTTCACCATTCACCCATGCCTGGTGAACTTTTATTTTGCCATTTTGAATATTAACGGCATTAGCTTCATGGATTGTCTCGACAGATTCATCAATAGGACTGTCTGCTACAGTCTTGTCAGTCTTGTCATCATATTGTTGTATGATAGCTGCATGTGTCTCTTCTAAGTCATCTGAGTCACTACTCGAAAACACATATGCGGTACTCGCTTCCTTCCAAGAATTCTTCATTGGACAAGACCTGCTAGTGTGCCCGTACGCCCGACACGAGAAACATTTGATGCTTCTCTTGAATGCGTCATACTTACTTCTTTTCTTCGCTGTGATGTCACGAAGATAATCTGTATACCCAGGGTGTCGATCACACATTTCCAAATGTCCATGAGACAATTTGCAATACTGACATCTGGATAGGTGTCCTTTTCTTGGTCTGTCACCCTCTCTGTTAGAATACTGGTATGGACTATTTCTATTCCTATTACCACTAAATTTTCTAAATTTGCCATTGCCTTTCTGAAATCTAGCACTTGCTCCTATTACCAGTTCTGGCTGTGCACAACTTGCGAATATGTCTCGATGTGCATTGAAATATGATTCTCCTCTCGTTTCCATTTCCTTAAGATCTTTGCATTTATTCTCCACTAGAAATATAGACATGGCCTCTGGTACTGCAGATAGTAATCTATCTCTAATTATTAAGTCTCGGATTTTATTATAATCAGACCCAATATCAGCGGCTTTAGTCCATTTATCAAAAGATGAGGTTAACTCAGAAACAAAGTCAAGGAAAGTTTGGTTAGATTTCGGAGTAAGTGTTTTAAACTTAGTACGTAAGCCCGATTCATCTAAACTAAAGTGTGCCAAAACACGATCTCTCATGTATTTGTAGTTGGTACGTAAGTCCTCAGGTATTAACTCGATTACCTTTAAAGGCTCCAATGCGAGATGCCTGTGGAACAGAATCGGTACGTCTAGTTCCGGTACCTTGTAGTACTTTACAAGCACTTCAAAATTGGTAATCCAAGAACTGACAGAATCACCTTGCTGGAAATTGCGAAAAAGACCTTGATACTTTTTCACTGGATCATTATGTTTTGCTTGAATTCTTACTCGTTCAATCTCAGCTTCACGATCCATTTCCAATGACTTGACTTTCAAATTACCTTCAACTTCCTTGTCCTTAAGAAGTTGTTCGGCCAAAAGTTTTTCTTTCTCAAATGCCAGTTGCTTATCTTTCATCTCCCGTTCCAGCGTTAATTCCTTTTCTCTAGCGGCAATTTTGTCACGTTCCAACGCCATCTCTTTTTCTTTTAACTCTTTCTCAAGAGCCAATCTCTCTCGTTCCTGTGAAGCTTGAAGCTGTTTTGCTTCTTTCTCTGCTGCCAATTTTTCAGCTCTCTCTTCACGTTGCTGTGTCTGAAAATCTTTCAATTCTTGCTTCGCCCAATTCCTGAGGTCTGCACCGGTCAAACCAGACCTTTCACCCATGTCCATGAAGTCTTGAAGTGTTGACATGTTGTCTTAATGATCTGTAAATTATACCGCTACAATAGTAGATATGTGCCACACAGCCGATAGAATGCGTAGGTAGACAATGACAAGCGTATTCAATTATATATACGCAAGTTGAATGAGAAGTCAACTCGAAATCAATAATATAGAAGAGTATAAACACGCGAGAAGAATAGCAACTCGGCGCAAGATAGATAACGTCCTAACCGTTACAAAACGTAAGCACTAGAAATTAGTAGTAAAAATATATATTCAATATAAAGTACAGCGACACAATACTAACATTGACAAAAGACGATTGACGCAAGACGACAATACATATTTTCATTCACAACAGACAAAATTATTACTCCTAAAAAATTTAAGTAACAACACAATAAACACTTTATATACTACTTACAATTACGATACCAACAATGTGTGTTATCACACGCAAGATCAACACGAACAACTTCGTATTGACCTGACGATAGTCAACACAAACGATTTCTAAAGTAATCAAGCGTGCTTAACCACTTTAGAAATACCCATTCCAACCACCCGCACTGCTAGTTTGTAATTGCTTTTGTTAACATTTATAATCAGCACCTTATTAATATACAACAGATGTTGGACAATCGACCACAATAAACAATACTGGCCTTAACGAGTTTCCAAATCCATCCAGTGTCCCATGAATGTAAACTGTTGATTTGACTGACGATAATGTTCTGTATTGACGTAACTAGTATTTGCTGTCCGATCGATTGACGTATGAGTAGAACAATTAAACTGTGTCTCCGTGTTAGTTGCTCCTGTTTGCGTATGACGATAGTGTAATAAACTTACACTAGTACCCTGAACCCACGCGGTTCGTGGCCGGACTTCAGCGAAACTTAGTCGGCTGTGGTACCATCGACGACCCTTGAATAACTGGAAACGACGCTGACTAACAGCGTGACTCCTATGTATGGCGTCGAAAAGCGTAATGATCCAGTTCCCTGGTTTGAGTTACTTCATTGAAAATGGCCATCATTGCTTCCTGTGCGAACGTTGGTGATAAAGTTGAAAAGGCGTGCATGAACTCTCTGGGGTAAATGTCGTTGTGAATTAGTGTCTTGACTATATTATGTTGAGGGTGGCAAAGGTGTGGAAGGGACATCCCAACATGTGCAGTCCATATAGTAATGAAAATAAATATCTTGTGACTGGGTTCTTGATGTCTTCCTGGCCAGTGCAAATGACGTTAGTAACTGGCGCCAGTGGCTAGTTAATAATATTCCTTGTTGGAAGACGATGTACCCAAGGCCGACATATCATAAGTCCGGTGTGTCTATACTTTAATGCGATTAAGTCAATATTATGTCACTTACATGTCCGATCAGGTATTTTTAGTGCAATATATTGTGCAACATTGATGTGTGTTGATATCTTTCATAACGTTATCAGTGTCCACAAGTTCGTTGTTTGAAGTGTAACAATGTCCGTAAAATCTCTGAGTGTTGCAGCATAAAATCATCCAACACGTAATCAAAATGTTCAGTCTTGTGACGTATATTGTATTTACAATACGTATCTATCCAGTAGTTGAAAGCTCCAAATCCTCCTGTTGTGTGGTGCGTATGTACTGTCTACTCGTGTCCCGTTGGAGAATATCAAGGGTAACATTCCATGTAGACGACAACTGTGTTGATCCTGAGCGAGTGAGGTGTCGGTTCAGCGTAATGTTCTACAATCTGTCCGTGATAACGTGTGCGGTGTTGACTGTGTATAATAAAGTAATGTTCACGCGTCTAGTATGATTTGCAATGGAGACTCACTGTGGACTATGTTCGATCTCAACACATGTCGAAGTCAGTTCTAATGAAATCATAAGTATAGGTACTTGTAATACGTCTATGAAAGATAGACATTTCGGAGAGCATTATTTTGTGCATTAAATGTACTTACTGCAGATCTGTCACTGAATATTCTTCAAATTAAAACGAAGAAAAGATCGTTTGTAGTTGTGACCATTGTGACAATTTATATTGTAACGTTGATCATTCTCTACTGAGTGTTCATTATGTGCACCAGTGTGCGTTTTGCCTTTTGTTTGCTGATGTGCTTATGTATAATAAATGGTTGTGTTCTTTCTTAACGTTCAGCATAATGATTGTTCGTTATAAATACTCTCCATCATATACTTTATATATATATACTTTCCTACCTTCCTTTCTCCTTTGATTGTTCAAGTTGCTCTTATGAATGATTCATTCACGATGTTCTAACCATTGTGTATGGAGGCCGACATTTTTACTTTTCACACTCTTGACGTTCTTCCGATGCGACTCCGTGTGTTCCGGCGCGCTATTTATGTTTCTCTGTGCCGAGTTTCGTTCGTGCGCATTTCTTGTTTACTAATAGCTTTCGCGGGAAATCTTTGTTGACAATTGGATCTTAAAAACCGGCGAGCATCCCATCTTTATGCCAATAGGTAATTTCTCTCATTGACTTATAAACAACTCGTTACGCTTTGAACAATGTGACGAATGATTAAGCGACTCCAAATGAAAAACGATACTCACTCTTTTATTTCAAGTCGAGCGGAACAAATAATAGCGTACAGTTATCGGGTGATATTAAACTGCCCCCGAGATGTAGGAGCGGCGTTTAATTAATAAATGTTTCACACGAAAACTCCCTGCCTTGCCCCAATGTCCTCTTTGAGGTGCAAACTTGCCATTTCACAGTTCAGAGTTGCAGCGCGTCTAGGGTTTTCGAGTCCTGTCTTAAGTATCCATTTGCCAATCGATCTTTCCTCCTGAATTCTATTCGCCTAAGCACGGAATCAGTCGCATACAGCGCTTCACACACGGCTCTCTGGAAGACACGTCCTTTCCTTTCGAATCACACACACAGAAAGTACTTTGTTGTTCTGTGACGCTATATTCGTTTCCAATGGTATCTTCCTTTCCTATTTGTCCATTTTTGTGCAGAACTGGGAAAATCCCATTCATGACTTTTGTGGAGTGTACCGTCATATGGCACACATCTCCCTTGTCCATAGGTAATCTACCACCAAGAGGTGCATTCCCTGCCAGCCTATCAGCCTGTTCATTCCCCCGCACTCCCGCATTGCCAGGGCAAAAAGAAATTCTTAAAATTCTCACAATCCGTGACCTCTGAAGCGAGGTGAGCAATTCCACACGAAACATTTCTTTCTCCGCCTTACTAAGCATACTTCTTGAGTCTGTAATGAATACAATGTGCGCTGCAATGGCCCCCTCCAACCAACGGAGTGCCGGTGTTACTGCCCAATTCTAATGCTGGAGGTTGTAGTCTCATATGCCAGACTTCTTTTTCAAGACTCGCCCATTAGCCTTGTCAATGAAACCCCAACCACTCCGTCTATTTCTCACCATTGTCCCATCGGCATAGATCACTATGTCACCTTGATGTGTCTTACTCTGGATCAGGTGATGCATCTCAAACTTTATGCGGCCTGCTGCCCATTCTCTGCACTCACCACCCAGTGTTACTATTACATTGTGCCAGTCTGTCATGTCTTTCGGTACTTCAACCCACTCTTGTTAACGATTGATGGTCTCTAGATCACACACCTTACGTGTAGATATTTCTGCCTGTGCCATCCAGGACCTACCTCGTCTTAGTCTATGACCATTGACCATATTCGTGGCTTCATACAGGGGGTGATAGTGATCATTATCTGCAGCAACACTCAGGTACCATTTGGCTTGAAGGACCGCCATTGTTGGTACAACCAGGACATTCCTCATGCATATAATTGGTGTGTTCTTTGTGCACCCCAGGATCACCCGCATGGCCGCTGGGCACTTATAAACACACGTCTAAATAATGTATACTGTCCACTTATCATCAAATGTCCAAAGAATGTAGATTGTCCACTTATCATCAAATGTTCAAAGAATGTAGATTATCCACTTATCATCAAATATCCAAAGAATTAGACTATGCACTTATCGTCACATGACCAAAGAATGAAGATTTTCTTATTATCATCACATAAGCAAAGAATGTAAATTGTCTTCTTATAATTTTTTTTAAAAATAATTTGTACATTCTATGTTACAGGACATCGCAGTCAACATCAGCATTTCTATCGCTGTGATCTCCTGGCAAGTCCACGTTCAGTAGTTTGCCATTGCTTTCTGAACGACTGGCACTGATACCAACGCAAAACCAACGCAATGCGATCTGCTGTCAAATCGCGTTGAGCTGTGTTTCGAACACGGGTATACGGGATTACGAACCGCGTCCGCAAATTCCTTCGCCACGGAGACTTACTTATTATTACACGTCCAAATAATGTAAATTATCAGCGTATCGGATCGTCACACGTCCTAAGAATGGGGATTCTCTATTTATCATTACTTGTCCAGACATGAAGAATGTAGATTGTCTTCTCATTATCATACGTCCAAAGAATGGAGATTATCTATTTATCATCACATGCCCAAATATGAACCGGTCTCCCTGACCGAGGATTTAGCAGCTTTCTCCGTAACCCCGAATACTCTCGTGGTTGACGTGAGCGCACGAGAATTGGAAGTGGTTCGAGTCGCGCCAGTGACTTATGAGAGGATGGAGCCCGTCGCTCAAAAAGTCGTGGCGTGCTGATGAGCGTAATCTAGCCTAGGAATCAACATACAGGTGAAAGATGCTGATGTTGACCGCACTGTCCTGAAACAGGATGGAAACGCGGGGGAAAAAAATTCCCAAATATGAAGAATGTAGATTGTCTTCTCATTATCACACGTCCAAAGAATGGAGATTATCGATTTATCATCACACGTCCATACATGAAGAATGTAGATTGTCTTCTCGTTATCACACATCCAAAGAATGTAAATTGTGCACTTACACTTATCATGTCGCGACTGCCAATATCGAGCAAAGACTGCTAATACGTCTGTTCCAAGGACTTGTGCTTTCACCCATCCAGTATGCCCTGGCCATACTCACTGTCAGCCCTACACAGATTGGAAGACTTGAAAAGGTACAAAACGAAGCCATGCGCATCATCTTGGGCTGCACGAAAGACACCAGCTGTGTAGCAATGAGATACCTCCTTGACTTCCCGACAATGGAACACAGGATCAAGATCTGGAGAGCTCGTGCATACTTAAAAATAAGTGCAGATGAGCAGCACCCTCTGCATGACGCTATATTCAGAGAAAAGGGTGTCAGGCTAAAGAGAGGCAAATCATGGATGGGTCGGGCGGAAGATGTCGTCAGACAGCTCTGCAGTCTTACCAGTATCAACCCCGGCAAGGAATGGGTGCCGGTGCCTCCAGCTTTTAAGTGCACTTTCTCCTGCATTATCACACCCGACAGACGGTGCAGAGAGCAGAACCCTGCCGCTGTCAATGCAGAAGTCAACGCGCTCATCTATGAACACTCAGATAGCCCCGAAGTGTTCATCTATACAGATGGATCTGTTGTAAAGCAGCAGAGAAGTGCGTGGGCATTTACAGCCCGTTCAGCGGGCCGAACCGTTCAAGAATCCAGTGGTGCCCACTCTATGACCACGAGCAGCATGACGATGGGGAAAGAGCACGGGGAAGACAAAGACAGAAATAGCCGGATGATTTGGTCGCCTATCATTATCGGGACAAGAACACTGACCTGATAAAAGACTGATGATTGTGTGAGATCACGAACCATGATCTTCCACGCTTATCGGCATTGCACCTGATGATGATGATGATGATTATGACAATGATGATGATGAATGAACCAACACTGCGAAAATGCGTTACTGGTTGTTTTTTTTTTGGCACTGTTCCGATTGACGGTCCCAAATACATGATGATTATGATAATGATGATGATGAATGAACCAACACTGCGAAAATGCGTTACTGGTTGTTTTTTTTTATTTCTTCAAGACTATTACTAAAGGTGATATATTAACCAACATTCTGCTGTGTTTCGTTTCGTAATTTAGCATCACCCAATGAGGCCCTGTTTTACACCTAAGATTTAGTATTCACTGCGGAACTATTTGGGACCGTCAATCCGAACAGTGCCGTTTTCATCAAGATCAGATCAAAGTTTTATTTTAAAATACATTATGGATTGCAGACTGGCCACAACAGATTGAAATAATTACATAGCGGTTTTACGATGATAGGTTCGTCGGATCTATTTACTATTTGTATGTGTATGTGTGTGAGAGTTTGTACAATGCTCTATGGCGCTCATTTGCTTTCTACTTCTGTGTTCCTGCTCAACTGACACCACGGGCGGATTAGATCTCCATGTCTAAATAAATGGTCAAGCCAAGCCGCGTGCCTCACGGTGCAAAGTTTGCGGATTCGTTTATTGATTACGGAGTGAAAATGGGTACAATCTTTTATTTATTTGTTCCCCCCACGACCTGTCGTCGCTAGAGCTGGTCAGTTCGTGCCCCATGGTGACAGCCTGTGACGGTCCCTGCCTCCTTTCGCGCAGTTGACACAGTAATAATTCGCTGAGTGGTTTAACTTGCTCGTGTCTGGTTGGATTTTGTGGCTGCATTTTTTTTTTTTTACGTAATGGCTTAAGCACGACCCTTCAATAGTCACCTCTTCGGACATATATGCTAGGTGCAGAGCTACTATTCTTTGATTCACTTGTGGGCTGCCCTGACACATAAAGCAATTGATGTTTTCGACTTCATCAATGTCAGAAGTCGGGGTGGCCACCGCCTAGATGAAAGTATTATTCACTGGCGTGCAACCCCAAATAGTCAGAAACTGACTAGGGACAAAATCTATATGGCTGAACTATAGACTAAGCCCTGAATATCCAACGAACAGCTCCAAGTGGCTCGTTGCAAAATTGAAATGAACTGTGCTGAATATTCGCCAAGGAATAGAAAAGAGAAGGTTAGCTAGGATAGAATTTTAAGTCTAAATTAAAGTGTAATTGACAACTATCCCAGTACAGGTTTTTCTCCCTGACTGCTCCCTTCCTTGGTGTTTAAGTGAACCCCCACCAATGTACACACACAACATGTATGCACATTTGGAATTACTATAATGACAGAACTATGAGTTACAATACTACACCATTGGATCTTACACTCTCAAACATGAAAATAACTGACACAAATTGCATTATTGTCGGAGACTTTAATAGCCGTTCAGAAAGATGGGGATACCCAGATACTGACAAAAGAGGAGATGAAGTGGAGGACTGGGAAATAGACTCAAATCTCCATCTACTCAACAAAGCGGATGACACACCGAGCTTCTACTCCAGAAGATGGATTACCACTTCTACTCCAGACTTAGCTTTCTGCACAGGAGACATCCTCCACAAAATCGATCGCCATGTGCTGGACCAATTAGCAGGTAGTGACCACAGACCAATCAAGCTTGTAATGAATATGGAGTATGTTCCACAGGAGCAAAAGCCCTTGCCCCGCTGGAATTACAAACGAGCAGATTGGGACAGATTTGCCACACTAACAGACAAATATTGTGAAAACATAAATACACGATATGGCAACATGAAGCAAATGGTGGAAAGTCTAAACAGAGCAATAATACAGGCAGCCACTGAGTCCATTCCAAGAGGAGCGAGGAAAAATTACAAACCATACTGGACTGAAGAACTACAAAGTTTGGAGGACAAAGTTGAAGATGCCAGGAAGACAGCAGAGAGAGAACAAACAATTGAAGCGAATACCT
Organism: Cepaea nemoralis; assembly: GCA_014155875.1. Classification (NCBI taxonomy): domain Eukaryota; kingdom Metazoa; phylum Mollusca; class Gastropoda; order Stylommatophora; family Helicidae; genus Cepaea; species Cepaea nemoralis. Next base: position 181,303 of record JACEFZ010027515.1, on the reverse strand, counting down.
CTCTCAAAGCCATCTCAGCAAAATATAAAAGAACAGTAAATCAAACAACAAGAGATCGTTGGAGGGGAAAAAACAGAAAACCTGAATTTTGACAGGGATGGAAACAAGCTATGGAAACTAGTGAAAGCCATGAACAATGAAGGACCTAGAAACAAACTAATAACAATTAAACAAGGAAATGCCTTGCTTACAGGAAAAAGGCTGCAAATGCACTAATGGAACACTATGCAAATGCAAACCACATTGATATTACAACTGAACAGAAGAAAGCAATCAAAGACAAACAGATACATCATAGAAATACAGAGACAGCAGCAGAATATATGATGGCAAATCTAACAATGGAAGAAATGGAACAGGCAATGAATACCCTAAAAAAGAAGAAATCACCAGGAAAGGATGGAATCACAAATGAAATGCTAATAGGACTAGGCACCAAGGCAAAGAAGAAACTACTAGCAGTCCTAAATAACAGCTGGAAGAGAGGAATAGTCCCACAGGCATGGAAGGAAGCTATACTAATACCAGTCCCAAAGAAAGGAAAAGACCTGGAAGAACCAAATGGCTATCGACCTATCAGTCTACTTAGCTGTGTAGGAAAATTAATGGAACGCATTATCAATGGCAGGCTAACATGGCATCTGGAAGAAAACAAACTCTTAACACCACACCAAGCAGGATTCAGAAAGTACAGATCCACTGAAGATCAAATAACCTATATAGCTCAGGAAATAGAGGATGCCTTCCAAGAGAAAAAGCACACACTAGCAGTCTGGATAGATTTAGAAAAAGCATTTGATAAAGTATGGAAGGAAGGACTGAAAGTAAAACTGCAAAACATGCATGTTTGTGGAAAAATGTATAAATGGATCAGCCACTACCTTGAGAACAGAACTGCCAGGACAAAAGTACAAGGACAAACAAGCAAAATGATGCTGCTGGAGCAAGGTGTCCCCCAAGGAGGAGTTCTTTCACCAACATTATTCCTAGCATATATAAATGACATCACAGAAAATTTTCCAGCCAGAGTACACACATCCTCCTTTGCAGATGACCTAGCCATATGGACATCTGAAGAATATATTAGCACAGCTAACAGCAGAATACAGCAAGCCTTATTAGCGCTAGAGGACTGGTCAAAATCATGGCTAGTGAAGATAAGTGAGGAGAAAACAACATGCACAGTGTTCTCCCTCTCAAATAAACCTCAGCAACCTAAGCTGGTATTGAATGGAAAAATATTGCGCCATGAAGAAAATCCAAACTATCTAGGAGTCACCTTTGATCGTCGCCTGACATGGAAGACACAGGTTGAGAAAAATCGAACAAGAGCAAGGCAGAGAATGGCAATCATGAAAAAGCTTGCTGGTACAACGTGGGGAGCAGATGAGAAAGTTCTCAAGAAGTTATATACTGGACGGGTGAGGCCAGTACTGGAATATGGCATTGCAGCTTGGGCAACAGCAGCTAAGTCAAACTTTAACAAAATAAGTAGAGTCCAAAACCAAGGAATGCGAATCATAACTGGAAGCCTGAAGACAACGCCTATTAATGAACTAGAAAAGATCACTTGTTTACAACCAATGCAGGATAGAATAGATAGCAGAGCCCAGCAACAAGCAGAAAAATTTAGAAGATTGACAGACCACCCTATGTACAACAGATTTAATGGTTTTGGAAAGGGAAGACTGAAGCGTAGCAACTTTGTAGAAACTGCAAAACGAAGGATTAGGGCAGATCCTATTCTTATTATATCAACAGTCAAGCCCATACACAATGCACACAAGTTCCCAGCTTGGAGACAGCAGCAACTGCCTGAGATGATAGAAAACATTCCTGGTATTGAGAAAAAGAACACTCAGCATGAAACCGAAAGAAGAGAAATAACCCTAAACTACATAAAAGAACATTACCCAAGCAGGAATTGGACCCATGCATATACAGATGGATCAGCCAAAAATTCAATAGAGAATGGAGGAGGAGGAGTTCTCCTAAATTTAAAAAAATGGAGTAAAAAAAAAACATTCAATGGCAACTGGAAAATTTTCAAGTAACTTCAAAGCGGAGGTAGAGGCTCTGAAAACTGCAGCAGAAATGCTCCTGATGGAGGAAAATAAAGAGAAGCAAATAGCTATCTTCACAGATGCAAAGTCAGCTGTCTCAATACTGAAGAGCAATAACAGCACAGAACTAACTGACCTAAGAGCAGCACTCCATGGTCTATGCCAGAAATCCAAAAAAGTTGTAATACAGTGGATCCCATCACATTGCAGTATACCTGGAAACGAAGAGGCTGACAGACTGGCAAAAGAGGGCGGACGACTACCACAGCCTGACATAGACATAACCTATAATGAGGCAAAGAGGTTGATAAAAAGCACTTATAGAACCAAATGGGAATCAGAGCATCCAGGCCATCAGAAGGATGATGCATATTACAAACTCGACCGAAGAGAACAAGTAGCAATCTTCAGACTCCGCACAGGACATAACAGGCTGAAATACCACTTGTTCAATAAACTAAAGATAGGAGATACCGATGAATGTAATTGTAGAACTGGAAAAATGACAGCAAAACATTTGCTGCAGGATTGCCCAACGTATGCAGAACAGAGAAAGATATTTTGGCCCACACCTGCTTAATTTGAGGACAAGCTCTATGGAGATATCAACAAGCTCAAGTTGACTGCAGCTTACTTTAACTATATACAGGTTGACATTTAAAGGTGCATGAAGACCCAGAGGCATGAAATGGAATATTGCTTGGATAGCAAATCCATTATGTGGAAAGTCCAAATCGAAAGCTCGCTGTGTGAGCTTCATAAAAGGTGGAAAAGTGTCCTAGTGGCACGAAATGGAATATTGCTTGGATAGCAAATCCATTACGTGGAAAGTCCGAATCAAAAGCCCATTGTGTGGGCTTCATAAAAAGGTGGAAAAGTGTCCTAGTGGCATGAAATGGAATATTGCTTGGATAGCAAATCCATTACGTGGAAAGTCCGAATCAAAAGCCCACTGTGTGGGCTTCATAAAAGGTGGAAAAGTGTCCTAGTGGCACGAAATGGAATATTGCTTGGATAGCAAATCCATTACATGGAAAGTCCGAATCGAAAGCTCACTGTGTGGATGTCATCTGCAGACTGCATACTTCTGGTTTCCGGAAGAACAGCCTATGGTGAACGGAAGGCCCAATATACGGAAGTGAGGCTAAGCAGCCATGTGCAGGACGTGACGATTCCTTGGGTGAGCCCAGTACCAGAGCGCTATGTATCGGCTCTGCAAGTATGGAAGCCTCCTTGGATGGCGGGGAATGCCCATGGTCTGCCCCTGCCTTCCCTTGAGGGCTGACCAGGATCTTTGGCTGTTCTATATGGACCAGCTGGGATGGGGGATAACACAACAGTGAGAGTCAAACGTCCTAAGAAACCCCCGGGAAGGTTAACCCGGTCAACAAATGCCCGCAGAAGTCGGATGTGTCGGCCTAACGGTGCAATAACGCAGCTCTGCTGTAAACAGGCACAACGCAGTCACATCCGAAAAAAAAAAACTCCGGATGAACGAAGAAGAAGAAGAAGAAGAAGATACTACACCATTTATTTACTAATCATAATCATAGACAATCTGATGGTTTTCAAGATGATGATGATGATGAAATCATATAACATATTGTGATGAGAAACATTACATAACTTTACTGTTACTTGAACTATCTGAATCTGTGGTCCAGATCCCCACTCTCCAGTAGAAACAAAAAACAGCTTGCTGGTATTCTGACGCCTGTCAGTCCTGGCCCTACCTAGTCGTCACTGGTCCTTGAGATCTTAAACATAGGTGCTCTTTGTGAGAGCTTGAAAGAAAGTCAAGAATGTGTTATATCTAGTTCTACATCAGTACAATCCTAATTAATACATACACACATATACAATGACCAGTCTGGCCAAGTTTATCTTCCAGCTCTACTGCGTTCACCATCCTCCTTCTCCCTACTGTCTTTAGTCTGGGGCGGGCTTTTCAATTGTCTCACATGCCTGTAATTATTACATTTCTGCCGCCCTATGTCCATGTCGCTAATACAGACATTCTGAGTCGTACAGCCGCTCCGTCCAAAGTTGATTTAGCAGCTCACCGGGTCGGTAATGGTATTATAATAGTACCTGATCATCCGGGCTTACAAGCCGTGACCAGTACCTGTGCCAGGTTTCCATGCATTACCGTAGACGCTCATCCACAATACACTGTTAAGGCTATGCACCATATTCCCTATACCAATTGTGGGTAATGTCTGTACCATTACACCTCTGCTTCCAACACAATCGATGACCAGTGTGCCAATGCGCACACAATAGCATAACACCAATTTATTCTTAGTGAGTTACCATATAACAAATCAACATCAAATAAACCTAAGGTATGCGAATTCAAAATCGCATATAAGATTACTCTTACATACATTGTATAATGCAAAAAAGTAAGTACTATCCTTATCTACAACAACTGGGATATACGTTACAGACTAAATAAATGTCTGCCAAGTGCATATCCAGAGTATAACAACACTGATGCATACGGCAATTCAAATATATCAAACCTCCAATACTTTAACATTATAGCATTATGCAAAGTTAGTAACAATATTGTTTACATAAATATGAGACATAGAAACAATACTCAGAGCAGTACCTACTTAGCCACTGCTGTGGTAAGAATTAAGGAAGTAGTCAGTTGACTATATTCTGTACAGCAAATGCACACACCAACAGGCAACTAGGCTAGTTTACAAAGAACTAACAAGCATCTACCACGACACCTCAAATATATCTAGACAAGATCTGTCTTACATAAGGTTCCTACTTCTCAGAATAGTAACACATGAAGCACAATGATATTTAACACAGAACTTAGAAAGAACACTCAAGTAACCTACGCCAATGATAGTTCTTGAAAATAACCTAGGTCAGATATAGACTGAAAGTTCATATGTCTAAAATACTGTTGCATAGTTACTAAGAAATCCTTCCTAGAAGCCAACATAATAATCATGCATATGACTACAGAACATTGAGATAGTTCCTACCTGTTCAAACTGATTTTCGTATCTAACCTGAAACAAGTCTAGGGAGCCTTATTTAAGCTGAGTCCAGCAGACAGTGTCTGAGACACTATTATCTCTTTGGCACCCTTCTGTCTGGTATGACAGAAACATGCTGACCTCCTACAGGTAATTAATTCTATTCAAGTGTTCGGCCAGTTCACGCCTCTTTTCCCATGCAGACTGACTTATCTCCCCCTGGCATTCCTGATTCGGTTGTAATAGCCAACATTTACTCTGTGTGGCCAGTCTGACACTTCACAGTTAATTGCCTCCGTCAGACACCCACAACACCTAATCTCTGGATCCAGTCCGAATGGTTTATTATCTCCCCCTGGGTCAATATGTTGTTCACGCCTGCTGAGTCTGCCCGCCAGTGGGGGGTAATTATCAGTTTGACACGTACCACCTTGAAGCTGGACTGGCTGGGTAGCTTGACTGGTGTCAAATTACACTTCTCAGATAGAAAGCCATTCCTGGTGGTTTGTTTACTTGCAGGCTTTGCAAGCTTACGTCAAGACGGTATAGCCTTGAATATAGAGAAAACAGTTTTGTTCGTCTGTTGATTCTCTACATGGCCCATCAAAAGTGAACCGAAAATTGTTCTGGGGTGTAAAAGGCTGCATTTCATGACAATCAACGACATTGCACTCCTGTCACACACACACACACACACACACACACACACACACACACACACACACGTGAGTGAGCTGTCATGCTTCACCATCTCACGCGATCACTAGACTCGTAGATTAGCCCTGAGTTCTTGTCCTGACCATACCACGTGGCCAAACCATCAATTTATTTACTTCTCTGCCTTCCCTTTGTTCTTTTCCCCTCAATCCTGCCAGTTGCCACCAAATTCTCCAATCTATTTCTTTTCATAACGTGTCCACAAAAAGGTGACTCTTGTCTACGTCTGATTTCTCTAATCAGTTTACGGCTTTCATTTGTTCCTTGTAGTTCTTGGTCATTGCTTTTCTGTCTGTCCATGGTATTCTTTGCATTTCCCTTAGAAACCACATTTCCACAGCCATTAAATCTCTTTTTTTTTTACAGGTTGGCTGCTCTTTGTCCAATCTTCATATCCGTACAAAAGTGCAAATTCTATATAATATAGCACTTCAACTCTCTTTTTCTCGTTGCAAATGACGTCTTTATATTGGTCAGACGTGGAGTTAAAAATGCTAACGTTGGTGCTAAGTTAACTTCCTTTGGAAACAAATAGGTATATTAAGCTCCTGCGAGAAGAAACGTACTAAACATCAACACGTTGCACATACCTTACAAGGAGATCCATCGTATCCCGAAATACAGGTGAAAATCCGAAATCAGAAGCACTGAATAAATATATAAAATTGATAATAAAATAAAATACACACAAACGCGTACAATACGACACACAGGACGGCCGACGTTTCGATTCTCAGAATCTTTGTCAAGGACAGGAAAACACGGATAGATAGGACAACGAAATATAAAAAAGCACAAAACTAAAAAGCACAACCACTACGTTTCCATGTGGGAGCAGAAAAGACGGATTTGCCAGGGATTTGCCAATTTCGTTGTCCTATCTATCCGTGTTGTCCTGTCCTTGACAAAGATTCTGAGAATCGAAACGTCGGCCGTCCTGTGTGTCGTACTGTACGCGTTTGTGTGTATTTTACTTTATTTTATTATCATTTTATATATTTATTCAGTGCTTCTGATTTCGGATTTTCACCTGTATTTCGGGATACGATGGATCTCCTTGTAAGGTATGTGCAACGTGTTGATGTTTAGTACGTTTCTTCTCGCAGGAGCTTAATATACCTATTTGTTTCCAGTTCATATTGTTATATCCTGCTGCTGCCGCTGCTTTTTCTTTCTAAATTCCTTTGGCTTCCACATATTTCCTAGAGCTATGAAAGCTGTTTTTTGCCGTTTGTAATTTTATTTTAATAGTCTCTATATGTTCCCCCACCTGTTGTCCACATTGCTTCCCAAATAGGTGTATGATTCTGCCTCTTGAAGTGGGGTTTTACCAAGGGAGATTGGATTGTTATTTGTTTAGTTTATTCTTATTATCTTTGTCTTTCCTCTATGAATTTTTAGATCTAATTGCTGTGATTACATCTCATCAAGTGTGGTTAGCTTAACCAGTATCACATTTCAAAGGCCAAGCTGCAGGCTAGACGGAATGCTGGCAGAAGAAAACAGTCATTAGACTTTTAAAATGTCACAAGGAAGATGTGGGAGCTAATAAAACAACTGATACTTAATTTTTAATTCACCCCAAACAAAAACAAAAAAGCATCCATTACAGGGCCTCATTTACATCGGTCCAGCAATCAGTTCCGGTTAAGTGTTCGGTGGCCTGCTGGACCGATCGATAGATGTTTTGTTAGTTTTTGGGCCCGTAGGGCCCTCGCTGTCGCCTGAGTACTACTAAAGACGGAAACATATTAACAGGAAAGCAAGCAGCCCACCATTTTGCGAAATCATCTGCACAACATAAAAATTTCGAAAATAGCCCAGAGAAACAAGAGATTCGAGATAAATTGCAACATACAGTTTTCAGGACATAATTAAATAGCACACGAGGCGCTGGAGGCACCTAAGCACATTCAGCGAACTTTAGCTAGCAATACTAAAACTGAAAATGAGAAAGTCAACAAGAGTCGACGGTAATTCCAATAAAATTATCAGGAACCTAGGAATAATGATCTCAACAAAGCTGCTACAGATCTCCAAGGAAAACAAGGAAGAAGCAATGAATCATGATGCCTCTCCTAAAATCAGGAAAAGTCAGTTTCAGTACTTCCATCTCATCACCTATCGATAAGCGTGGGCGGTCATGTTTTGCCATCTCAAACGACCACCAGAGTCGTGGATCAGCTCTGTGTTCGTATCTCGACCATACTAAATGCATTTCCCTGGATATTTTGCCCTGCTCATGCGGGCGTACGGGGGAATGAATAGGCTGATATGCTAGCAGGGAATGCACCTCTTGGTGGTAATTTGCCTATGGACAAGGGGAAGGCGGTCATGCGCTTGTGGGACCAGGTGGAGAAAGCGGAGGAACAGATTGAGAACCCATATGTGGAAAGAATGAGATTGCAGGGGTTCTGGAAGAATCTCAAAACTTAGAGGGAAGACCAGGAGAACTTTTAATCAGATAGCGGTGGGAATGATTAGTAGTATGACGCTTCGCTGGCTGTTGAACGAGGAGACGGAGCACGTATGGGAATGTCCTGTGTGCAGTAATGTCGGTTCTTAACTCAACTCAACATTTGCCCTTAATCTTGCTAGTTGTCACCAAGTTCTTCAATTTATGTCTTCTCATTATGTGTCCAAAAAATAATGGCTGTCTACTTCTAACTTCTCTAACCACTTTACGGTTTACTTTTGTTTCTTGTAGGACTTTTTCATTGGCTTTTTTGTCTGCCCATGGTATTCTTTGCATTTTCCTCAGAAATCACATTTTCACAGCCATCAGATGTTTTTTCAGCTTGTCTACTCATTGTCCACGCGTCACATCCATACAAAATTATCAGTTCTATGCAGCAATTCAACACCCTTTTTCTCGTTGCAAATGCCATCTTTTTATTGGTCAGTATGTCAGGAGACATTACACATCCCTGTCGCACAACTCTCTTACTCGGCTGATATTGACCTACTTCATTATTAATCTTTATGGCAGATTGTTGTTTCCAATACATGGTTTTGTTTTACAAGTCTAAGATATTTCCCAACAATTTGTAGATCTCAAAGTATCTTCAACATGTTGACATGTCTAAATTTATCTAATGCCTTTGTGTAATAATAAAGCTGTCATAAAATGCCGCGATTCCTCCAGATTGTTTCTCATTCCACAAAAATAAAGGCGGAATGGAAGTCAGAAAAATAAAGGTCTGCGCACATAGGCGCATAAAATGTTCGCTCAATTGTGAAATTTCATGACGTAAGCAGTCTGGGTTATCACAGAGTTGTAAAACTCTAACAACAGTCTAATCGCTCAATAGACACGGTCAGGTTGCTACGTGGGAACGAGGCATGAAACAAAATACAGGTGGAAGTTGATATGACCTCGCAACAGCATATTGGTATACAGACTGGCACCTTTATATCAATAGCGACCCTTGCTACGTCAACAGTGTGAAACTGAGCGGTTGAATAGAGGCTATTAACTATTAATTACCTATAGATGTGGAGTGGCAAACGGACCCGCGTGAATGGGGGTGGGGAGTGACACGACGTGCCACTCAGGCCCAAGACAAACACAGGGATATCACCCAGTCGCCAGAACCGATAATAAAAGACAAGAAATGGCATAAATGCTAGGGATTTCTAATGGTCATGTCAGATACGGCATTTCTTAGAACAGGTATGACGATCTCAGTGTATATGTTCTTCTAACAAAAACAACAAATTAGTTTAATAGAGAAAAGTGTCATGTATGTGCAAAGTGTAGGTGTAGAATGTCTGTCGTATAATCTAGTGTGTATGTAGAGTCAGACCGAATAGTTCAGGAGCAAAGTCTGTTTCCTCACCGTATTGGCCACACAACAGCACCATATAAGATGGACAGAAAACCTCACCCAAATGATGTGTCTCTCAGGCCAAGTGTCGACTTCCTCTGATAGCTCTTGGACAATCCCGATGCTTGGTCATCAATAGTGGAAACAGTCCAATTTTAATCATCAATCTAACACACACAGTGTAAATACTCTGTTCCTACAATTTCTGGGATCCGAGAATCCTAAAATTAATGTTACTGTCGCTTTGGAAAAAACTAAATGTTAGTATTTCACTCGTTGTAGGAATTCCCCACTTTTTAACACACACTGGTAATTAGGAATGATTGGAATTCTCCAATGTTAACACTCAATGTTACATGTCCCAGGTATTTATGCATCTACTATTGTTCCTGGTGCTGGTGTTGTTGTCAGTGTCTTGATTTTAATGTGATGTAAACTATCACTTAGAAAAACACTCTTATATTATCATCGTGTCCTGCTCAGCAGAGGCCAGGTTCCTGCAGACCCTCTGGGTTATTGGCCCAGTGCAAAAGCCTCTCAGTAAACTCTACCTTCAATACTCGAGCCATGACTTTCTTCCAGCTGGTGGCAACATATATTGGAACCATATATTTATTCCTGCTGGTGATTGAGACTATTGAATAACACAATGGTTAAATGTCCGCCGATGCAAATCAACATGAGACACTATAGTCTCTCTCTCCTTAATCAAGCTAGGAATAGCGCACACGTCCTGGTGGTGTCACAACATTTGGTCAACTCACCCAGAGTTGTTTACCTCAACTGGTTTTAATACTGGGACTGAGTGACGTCACAAAACTGTCTAGACACTAGACAGTCTAGAATTTATTTTTCTCTCTCTTTTTTAGACTTAATGGAAACATCCCGCCGTCTATTTTGCTTTCATCTGGGGACGTGTCCCGGTACTTCAAAAAGTCCCGCTAGTCTGGAGAATAATTTCCCCGCAACAAAACATCTTGCCAACCCAATCCAGGCAATCCGTCTATCACATCAAAGGATGGCTGCCCACCTCGAGACGTATGGCGCGACAGTTTTTCTTCGATCAACGACACATTAAAGAATGCCGACTTTTTGTAGACGTAAGACGCGACATTCTGTCATCGATCGAAAACTCCAAGATTTTGTGACAATTATCTACCAGCCAGCTCCAGGGATTAATCACACCGTGCTGAATATCAAGGGGAACGGTCACAGACTAAGTGTTGTGGACAAGTTCACCTATCTTGGCAGAACTGTGTCATAAGCTGCCACAATTGATGACGAAGTAAATGCAAGAATCTCCAAGGTCAGTGCGGCCTTTGGCAAACTGTACAAAAATGTATGGGACATAAATGGAACGAGTCTGCAACAACAAAAAAAGCTGAAAGTCTATAAAGCAGTTGTATTATTCACACTGCTATATGTGTGAAACATAGACTGTTTATCGGCGACATGCTAAAAAATTAAACCACTTCCACACAGTCTGCCTTAGGAAGCTATTGAAGATTAAATGGCAAGACAAGATTCCAGACACTGAAGTTCTAGAAATAGCGTCCATGCCCAGTATCCACACTCTACTAATGAAGAATCAGATTCGCTGGGCTGGTCACTTAACTCATATGCCAGATCAGAGGCTTTTTAAAAGAATTTTTTACGGCGAGCTGTGTTGTGGTAAACGCTCCCAAGGCGGCCAGAGAAAAAGCTTTAAAGGCACTCTGAAAATCTCACTGAAAGCTTTTGGAATTCATCTTGACACCTGGGAGACTGCTGCTCAAGACCGTAATTCGTGGTGTGCATCATTACATAAGGGTGCAGTCACTTCTGAAGCAACCAGGACTGCGCGAGAAAAGAACAAATGCATCCATACTTCAAGGGCTGAATATTGAAGAAGGTTGGCTATTAAAGACGACAAAATAAAGAAAATTTAAATATTTTGGTCACTTGAAACGCCACGGAAGTTTGGAGAGAACAATAATGGAGGGGTATATACCTGTAAAGAGAGGAAGAGACACGCCAAAGAGAATTGGGTGCAGGATGTGGCGGACAATCTCCAGATGGGTGTATCGGACGCGGGATATCTTACTTATGATCGAGAGGTTTTCCGGAAGGTTGTTATGGGAGCGAGGTTCTGCACAGGACATGCTACTGAATGAATGAATGAATGAATGAATGAATCAATGAACAGTAGTTTTATCTGTATGCATAATTTTAATGATTGCGTTTATTAATATTAGTTTTACTGGTTATTTGTGTTTCGGAGCTGATCCATGACTCTGGTGATCGAGTGAGATGGCAGAACATGACCGCCCACGCTTATCAGCATGTTGGATGGATGGATGTGTTTCTGATCCTTTAATGATTTAACGCTAGAGTTAAACATTCTATGTTTGGTACTAATGTTAATTTCTGTAGGAGTGCATACATTTCTTTGAGCTGTAAACGCTCTTTGTGCATTTTGTGTTTATATGTCCATAGCTTTTTATGTCCCCCCTCCCCACCAAATCTTTGTCTGAGCTCATAACTCTGTATGTTGTCTTGACGAAGTTAATTATCTGTGCAGGGAGTTTGGCATACACTACTTCGACATTCAACATGAGAATGGAAGCCGAGGCTGTGATAGCAACCTTCTGATTTTTGAAAGTCATCACAATCAGGCATTTTGTGTGAAACGGACTCACACAGCAGCTGTGGAGACTGGAGACTCCGGCTAGCATCCCGCTACAGGACCGAGGTTTACAACGTACTATGGCTTTTCTGCCCAATGCATGCAGGTGTGCGGGGCAATGAACAGGCTGATATATATTGTTACTGGAATAATCAATACAGGAACTCTTCTGTGGCTTTGAAGGAGGTGATGGGGCGTGTGTGGGAATGAGCCAAGTGCAGAGGACATATTTATTAAATTCAGTAAGGTAATAATTATCCAGGTAATGCCTTGCTGTCTCTTCAGTTTTCAAAGAGATTCCCCATCAATGCCAGCAAATGCTCATCTGGTCAATGGATGATCTATTTGGTTGGAAGTCAGCATGTTCATTCCTTAGCTGTTTGTGAATACCATCTCCATGACTCTCCACAATCATCTGGCTTCATATTTTTCATTATATTATTAATCTATAATGGTCACACTCCTGTGATTTCTATTTCTTAAGCTGTTTCAGAAGAAATCATTCTCTCGGTTCTGGGCGAGTTCTATCGATGATCTCCCTTCACAATGTTACCGTCTTAGACCAGCCATCACCATCTTTCTCGGTCTGCCTCTTCACCGCCGACAAATGGAGGATAATTCTCCAACTCCATTCAATACTCCATTTTGTTAGAGTTACAGTGGCTAGTACACTTATCTTATGGCCGGGTGGACATGTGTTCTAATCCCTATTGACGTGCTTGTGTTTTGTTTTGAACTTGCCCTGGTCTCTCGTACTGACGGAGCCTAAAACGTGTTCCTGGAAATGTCATGAAAAGTAAAGACATTCAGCGTTGTTCTGACCACATCACTGATTGGACGAAAATATGGGAGCTGCAGTAGTGTAGTCGGTAGACGCTCGCCTACCAGTCCAACTGTCATACGTTTTAATTTTTTATACTGGGTAAGGGGGATGGGAATGAAACAGGGAGAAGCTAGACATGAACATTTTGACAAGAGCACATCATTGGCACCTTGCCGTCTTGACAGATGATAGTTTGTAAGGGGTGGAGTTATTGTCTTTCCATAGCACAAAGCCTGGGCTAAAATATAGAGATCATGTGTGTTGCCCATGCAGCATGATCCCTCTCTCGGCCTGCCTAGTTCACTCCAGAGGAAAGGTAACACCTCTATATCTGGAAAAAGACAAGCTGCAGGATCAGCAAAGCAATGCTCTAATTGTCTGCCTGTTGGAGCTTCGATCCTAGACCAGCCGCCAACCAAGGCTTAGGGCCTGGTCTGCCCTGCCACTTTGTCTTTAGGTTGCATTTCCTCACATCAGGGTACGGCTTGTACCCTCCCAATTGCGCTCTTCCGCCTGAAGCCGTTGGCACAATGTGGGGTGTTGGGTTTGGTAAGCGCCGCCCAACGTTCGGTGCTAACAGAAAGCAGGTAGTACCGTCTACTGTTATACGGTAGCTCAGTCATATCTGACTAAGACCTGACACAAGAGCACACAATTTTGATTATTCAACACAGAAGTGGTAATTTTAGTCGATCTATGCTGGCGTTCTACAAACCCACATTGTTCTTCCGCTATTTATGATTGTATTCCCTTCCTAATTCTTGGCATGATGATTGTTGGAAAATTGGGTGTGATGTGGCTCTTTATGCTAGTTGCTTGATCACATTTCAAGACTTGAGTTTTGCGGGATTGCAGTTAACATAAATTTTACACAAGACATGTATGTAGTATACTATACTATGTTCAGCAGCCTGGGGAAATGTCTATTCCACAATGTAATAAGACCTTGATCATTGCTGATGTTCAGACAGTCTTAGTTTTCCTATGGTTAAGAGCATTCTGAACATCCATCTTCAAAACTGGTGGAACTTCATTATTTTTTTTCTTTTCCGCATTTCCATTCTGTTTCAGGATATTGCGGTCAACATCAGCATCTTTCGGCTGTATGTTGATTCCTAGGCTAGATTACGCTCATCAGCACACCATGACTTTCTGAGCGACCGGCTCCATACTCTCATAAGTCACTGGCGCGACTCAAACCGCTTCCAATTCTCGTGCGCTCATGACAACCACAAGATTATTCAGGGTTATGGAGAAAGCTGCTAACCCCTCGGCCAGGGAGTCCGGCAACTTCATCATTACGTGTATTATAAAATTCATCGCGATAATCACTATAAGTGTATTTCACATATTCTAGCTATGTATTTAAATCTGTTCTTTATCCATTATGATTTTGTATTCTTTGGTTTTCAGGAAAGCCATTTGAAGTGTGTGTTAATCTGTTCTTGAGATCATGAATTATTTTGTGCATTGATTTAGACTCTTTACTGACTGTTGAAGATGAGGGCGGAGCACTATGGAAATGTCAGTAGTGCTGTGATGCCATTTCTGGACTTAATGAAGATAGGTCTCCTGTATCCTGAGATGTCCGGTTTATTTGTGACTATGTACGGTCAGTACTCCCAGACAACAAACAAGATCATGTTTTTTATTTTGCCCATCAAGAATGATGATGACCATTCATTTCATCCAGTGGGGTTGAAAGTATGGAGCCATGAATTCTAAGATGGCTGACAAGGCCTATTTTGGCTCAAAATGTTCTTTGACAATGTGGGCAAAGAATGTTTGACGTTCCAGGAGGAGGATCTCCTGCAGTGGTGTTTCTGTCCAGCCTTTTCTTCACAGCTCTTGCAGTCCTGGTTGCTTCATAAGTGACTGCACCCTTGTGTAATGATGTACGCACAAATTTTGGTCTTTGGCAGCAGTCTCCCAAGTGTCATGATGAACTCCAGAAGCTTTTAGTGAGATCTTCAGTGTCTTTAAAGTGTTTCTCTGGCCACCTTGGGAATGTTTACCAAAACACAGCCCGCCATAAAAAAAACCAGATCATACTAGTATCGTGAAAACTCCCCTCATTTACTAGTATGACAACATCATACATGGGGTTCTAAGATAAGTAGGACATACTCAGAAATGGAATAAAGACAAAGGAGAATATGACTGCAGATAAAGCACACACAGAGCGTGAGAGATGTAAGATGGTGGAAATGACCATGCTTTCACATGCATCCACTGTGGACGAACATTTACAGTGCGAATTGGTCTTATCAGCCGCATTCACCATTGCCATGGGGTTGTAGTTATTATGCCCTTTTGAAGCACAATGTAACAATGTGTTTTATGTATTCGTTTGCAGATGAAAGCTAATCACCGCAATGTCCTGTGTTTTCTATAATTGTGTTCTGTAAAGCTGCATTAATTTGTGTTATTTTATATTGTATACCTCACCTACCAGTAGAGCTCCAGCATATCCCCCAGACAGCCAGTGTCCTCGTAGAAGCTAATGTTTAGCCAGAACAGTTAAAGTTGAATATCTTGATAACCAAATAAACCTAGTGTTGTATGTGCAGTTGTATGCTCAACAATTATTACACATTAGATACACTCACTGTGACATCTAGCTTACCAGATTCAGTAAAAAAGTCACCTCTGAAGTCAGAGTGGGCTCGCCTGAATGACAAGGGACACCAGTAAAAGGGAAAGCAAGCCCACACACAAAACTGTTCTTTACTACTTTAAACAGTGTGTAAGGACTAGGCTCGAGTTTAAGCGATCAAACAAGAAGACAGTAAAGAAGCACCAAAATCATCACAGCTCAACGGTTTGTCTCATGTTTTCACTTGTGACATTTAAGTTGTATAGCATGAGTGAAATTAGAACAACAATAATATTTAAAAGGTTTCCCTCTTAGGGGTAATTTTAATGACATTTCAAATTGCTCTGGGTAAATGAGGCAATACTACATGTATAGTCATTACAAGTTATCTTTACTGTTATGTGAAGTTTTTTTTTTTACCAAGCAACAGATTTACAACAATAACCACACATATAAAGCATCTCTGCAGTATGCAGCAAATTAGACAGTTAAAACTTGTAAACAACGCCCAACAATCATCAAACACAGCATTTGGAAAGTTTCTCTCCTGTAAGTGTTCTCTAGTGGTAGTTCAGATGTGTAACGTAAATACAGTGCAGGATGCAACACATTAAACTTGGAATGCTTCTTTCCTGTACATCTTAACTTAGATGCTTGAGATCCATAGCTTCCATAAAGATGACTACATTCATCACACTTGTAAGGTTTCTCTCCTGTATGTGTTCTCTTGTGGCACTTCAGGTGGCCAGCTGTAGTGAAATACACACCACAATTATCACATTTCTAAGGTTTCTCTCCTGTATGTGTTCTAATGTTGTGCATCAAACCAGAGCGTGTCCTCAGCTTTTTTCACTTGATCTATTCAGTGCCAGCATCTCTTTCTCACCTCTTGGTTCACTGGGATCTGTTTAGTTCTCCCCATGGGCTCTACATTGGTGATTCTGCCATACCACTGTATTCCTACTTTTCTGAGCAGGCACTAATTAGCAAATGCTTGTAGTTTATCAGTAATTTATTTAGTTGTTCTCTGACCCATACAATAATACCGATTTAACATTGGAATTAAACATTTTAAGTGTAGTGCTAAGTTTAACTTCCTTTGACTTTCACACATTTTTGAATGTTATGAAAGCGCCTCCTGTCTTTGGTATCCTTATTTCAATATCACCATCTGTTCCTCCATTATTGTCTACAATGCTTCCCAAAGCCTTCTAGGTATTTCTCTCTCTGCCTTTCCTTTCCACATTTTCCATCAATGTTATCAGTTGGCACTCAGTTTTCTGGTTTATTCTTCTTCATGACCTGTCCAAAGTATCTCAACTCTCATCATCTAAATTATCTAATCAAATTACAGTTTTCAACTGTTTCTTGTAGAACTGTTTCATTAGTTTTTCTCTCTGTCCATTGTATTCTTTGCAATATCCCCAGAAACTTATTTCCACCACCGTTAGATGTCTCTCAGCTTGTCCGTTTATTATCCATATTTTACACAATTTCAAGACAATTTATTCTAAATGTGGAAGTCTGTAAAATAAAAGATCACACATGTAAGGTTTCTCTCCTGCATGTGTTCTCTTCTGGTGCCTTAAATCTATAGCTCAAGAAGTCAATGCATCACAATAATCGTGCGTGACATTTTTGTCTACAGTGTGTATTATCTTGTGGTAATTCAGACTCTGAATTTGTGTAAAAGAAGCGCAACATTCATCACATTTGTAAGGTTTCTCTCTTGTATGTGTTATCTTGTGACATTTCAAGGTATAATTTGTAGTAAAAGATGCACCACATTCATCACACTTGTAAGGTTTTTCTCCTGTATGTGTTCTCTTGTGGCACTTCAAAATACTACATGTGGTATAAGATACACCACATTCATCACACGTGTATGGTTTCTCTCCTGTATGTGTTCTCTTGTGGCACTTCAGACTTGTAGATTCAGCAAAAGATGCACCACATTCATCACACTTGTATGGCTTCTCTCCTGTATGTGTTCTCTTGTGACACTTCAGATTTTTAGTTGCAATAAAAGCTGCACCACATTCATCACATTTGTATGGTTTCTCTCCTGTATGTGTTCTCTTGTGCAGGTTCAGACCTTTAGCTGAAGTAAAACATGCACCACATACATCACACTTGTAAGGTTTCTCTCCTGTATGTATTCTCTTATGGCACTTCAACATATTATTTGTGGTGAAAAATGATTCACATTCATCACATTTATAAGGTCTCTCTCCTGTATGTGTTCTTATGTGACACTTCAGATGTTCACCTTGAGTAAAACATGCACCACATACATCACACTTGTAAGGTTTCTCTCCTGTATGTGTTCTCATGTGGCACTTCAGATGGCCAGCCGTAGTAAAATCTACACCACAATTATCACATTTGTAAGGTTTCTCTCCTGTATGTATTCTTGTGTGGTGCGTCAAATGGTCACCTCTAGTAAAACACATGCCACATTCATAACACTTGTATGGTTTCTCTCCTGTGTGTGTTCTCTTGTGGCACTTCAGATGGTGACTCTGAGTAAAACATACACCACATTCATCACACTTGTATGGTTTCTCGCCTGTATGTGTTCTCTTGTGGTTCTTCAAATATTTAGCTGCAATAAAAGATGCATCACATTCATCACACTTGTATGGTTTCTCTCCAGTATGTTTTCTCTTGTGGCACTTCAGACTTGCAGCTACAGTAAAACATGCACCACAATCATCACACACGTAAGGTTTCGGTGCTGTATGTGCACTCGTGTTTCTGTTTACAATGACACCTGGATCACAAACATCAGGTATGTATGATGCACCATCTGCTTGCATTCTTTGAGGATTACAATTGGCATAACCAACAGTATCATGGAGTAGGTTCTCAGAGGCCTGTGTATGTTTTACTAGTGTCTCTACATTCTCTATCTGACAAATCCCATTAATCAAAGATTGTTTGTCATTGATTTCAACCACAGAAGAGACATTCTCTGACACTTGACAACCATTTTTATGGTGTAGTGATGTCTCTTTATTATTTTCAGGCAATCGTGAGGTTGTGTTCTTGTGAACGATGTCTTGAATTATGCCACCTGTCATATCCACTGGTGTACTGAATCTTTGATGTATGTCTTCGACGGAAGGATATCTTGAAAACGAAGGACGTATTTCTGAAATACATTACAATAAACAGTTGGTTAATAAGAAGACACAATAATCAGCTTTGATAGTGCAATCTGATGAAAGGTTACTGCAAATGTAAAATGACAGGTGAAGAATTGATGCACGCTAACTGAAGAACAGGTGATAAGTGTGCATGACATGTAACAGATAAATCTAACATATGAACAGTTATCAATAGGTATCAACAAAACCCAAGGAAATTATGGACATGGAGGAGTCCTGACCATAAGATCAGAAATCAGATTGATTACATTCTCATCGACAGAAGATTTCAAAATGCCTTAACCCTTTACAGGGCAGACGCTTGTCCGTTTTGTAGCCCTGAACGGGCAAGATTTTTTCAGGTTCTGTAAAAATTTCGGGTCGCGTTAGTAAAAACATCACAAACAAGGTGTTAGTCAACCGATTTTAGTTAAATAAACAACACAATGAAGGGAAAAGCATGCAGAATATGTTACTCACGTGATTGTTGCCGGTAATCCATATATGAACACAAATATTTACGAAATACAGCATGTTGTTTGTGATTTTCCGTCATCTATACGGCAATTTACAAACACATTTTCAGAATCATAATCACTTTCTTTAAAGTCTGACTCACGACTGCTAATGCAAAGTAACACTTTGCACTGATATCTAGCTCCGATTAATAATCAACTTCGTGCCCTTTAATGTCATTTAAATTTAACAGAACGAAATCTCGGCTATCACTTGAAAAATCGCCGAAATCCATTTTGAAAAACAGCGTAAAACTCCCGAAAACTATCAAAATAAGTCTGTAAATGTCTGTTCAAAGTCATTGTAGCGCGTTTACAAATGGCGGCCACGTTGTCAAGCTGTCGGCGAAAGTGAAAGTAGCAGTCGGCAGTGTCGGAAAGCCGAGAGATCGCGTTTTTACAATGCATAATAGTATCGGCCGGAATAAGACGTTACGCTCGGATTTAGAGACCGGCCGGTAACGGACGATATGCCTTGTAAAGGGTTAAAAGTCGCAAAAACTATACCAAGCGCAGACTGCTACAGTGACCATAGATTTATCTTAAGCAATTTACATACAAAATTAAAGAAATTCAAATATACACCAAGAAACACACAATTTTGATCTACAGGCAGTGAGGAGTGAGGAGATAACAGATAAATTTAACATAGAGGTAAATGTCAAGATGTTGAGGACATAGACAGGACAAAGGGACAGAATGCAGGTAATGACATATAGGACATAGATAAGGACTTCTACAGGGGTGTAGACAGAGTAGAGATAGAACACAAGCTAGGACTTAGAACAGTCATAAGACAGGTCTTAGGTGGGACACGGACGTGTCATAACCAGGACACTGCCAGAACCTACCCCGAGGATGGGAGGGGACGCTAGTTCACGGGATACCACCATGAACCGACTAGACGTTAGTACAACCCAGGTTAACACAGACAGACTGCTGTACTACGAGGCAGGTACAAGAGCACGGGTTTTTACTGACCACATGAAGTTTAGGATAGCAAGGCCAGCCAGCCAGCTGAAAACCGTCAGACGGGACACGACAGCTTTCTAGAGAGGACACTTGTGATTTTCGGAGTGCAAATGTGTAGTTTGCTAGAGCGCTAGTTGGAGATAGCGAGTGTGAAGTGTGAATAAGCGATTGTGCATAAGTATTGTAAAGAAGGTGACAATTGTATATTTATTCAGGCAGTCACCGCCTGGTTATTATATGTAACGATCTCAGGTCCGCCTGAATTAAAAACCGTGTTATGCCATCCACACAACAAATGTTTCTTTGGGTGTGGATGAAGTAGCGAGAGTGCCTGTGTGTAATACAGGTTGTTGACAGTAAAGAACAGATTAGATGCATTGTCCAATATGGAAATATTTCAAGACGTCAGCGACCAATAGGAAATATTAAAGAAATCAGTCAACCAAGCTGCAGAAATAACCATCCCAAAAATAAAGATAATAGGACGCAAGAAATGGATGACGGAAGACACCTTAAAACTCATGGAAATAAGAAGAAATAACAAAAATAACAAGGAAAAATATGAAGAGATTCACAGGAAAATTAGGAAGCTATGCAAAGAAGCAAAAGAAACATGACCTGAGGAAAATAGCAAGAAATTGAAAACCAACACAACACCCAGAATACCAAATTAATCACAAAATAATTAATGACATCAGTAACAAAAGAAACACACACATCAACGGGTTGCCTAAAAACCAAAGATGGCAACATCATAATATAAAAAGATCAGATGTTACATGCGTGGTCAGATTATGTGAAAGACCTTTATAATGATACAAGAGAAGAACAATATGATCATCGGAATAATAATGAAGGACCATCAATTTTGAAGATGGAAGTTCAGAATGCTCTTAGCCATATGAAAACAGGCAGATAAAATCACAATAAAAATGATCAATGCCTTAGAAGAATATGGAATAGACCAAGTCACCAGACTGCTGAACGCAATTTTCGATACTGGAGATATACCTCCTGAATTATGTAATTCTATATTTATTACAATCCCGAAGAAATCAGGAGCCTTGGAATGTGATCAACATTAAACAATTAGTATAATGAGCCACATTCAGCTGAGAATTATCATGCAAAGAGTTAGGAAGAAAATGCAACCCAAAATAGGAGAAGAACAATGTGAGTTTGTAGAAGGAAAGGGCACAGTAAATGCTGTGTATATGCTGTGATAAGTTACTGAACATTCTAGAGAAATAAACAAAGATATACATCTTTGCTTTACTGACTACACAAAGGCTTTCAATAGAGTAAGACATGTCAGCATGGTAGATATGCTTGCAGATCTACAAATTTATGGGAAAGATATTAGACTTTGTAGTTAGAATTGAATAGTAAGAAGACACAGAATATGGTTGTCACTGGGAAGAAGGAAATACCACAATGTGATATATGAGTAAATGGGCATACTCTTAAGCAAGTGAATCGATAGTTATCTCGGAACATGGGAGATGCCTTGAAGAGATTAGAACCAGAATTGCCATTGCGAAGGTAGCCTTTTGTAAGATAAAAAACATACTGACCAATAAAAGGATATCAATTGAAACGAGAAAAAGAGTGTTGAAGTGCTACATAGAACCTGTACTTTTGTATGGATGTGAAGCATGAGCAATGAGTAGTCAAGCTGAAAAGTATCTGATGGCTGCGGAAATTTGGTTTCTGAGGAAAATGCAAATAATACCATGGACAGACAGAAAAATCAATGAACAAGTCCTTCAAGAAACAAATGAAGATCATAAACTGATTAAGAGACATTAGACGTAGACAGTCAAAGTTTTTTGGGCATGTTATGAGAAGAAATGATTTGGAGAACTTGGTGACAACTGGCAAAATCAAAAGGAAGAGACTAATGGGAAGACGGAGAAGTACATACCTGGATGGCTTGGCCGTGTGGCATGGTCAAGACAAGAACACAGAGCTGATCCACGACTCCGGTGATCGAGTGAGATGGCAAAACACGCTTATCGGCATGATGGATGGATAAACAGTTACACAAAAGAAGTGCAATCTAACATAAAAATAGGTACTGTGTATTGTTAAAGTTATCACTGACATTCTTCATTCAATAGGTCTGGTAACCTCACACTTGTAGTCAAGAAGTGTGTCTATGGGTTGGATGGGGAGATCCTGACACTTGTAGTCAAGAAGTGTGTCTATGGGTTGGATGGGGAGATGCTCACACTTGTGGTCAAGAAGTGTGTCTATGGGTTGGATGGGGAGATGCTCACACTTGTGGTCAAGAAGTGTGTCTATGGGTTGGATGGGGAGATCCTCAGACTTGTGGTCAAGAAGTTTTCTATCAGCATAAAGCTGCACTAAACAACACAACTGTCCTGTATGAGGAACCTGCTATGTGTATGTGAAGTGCCAGGAGTATCACATGTTTGTAGGCCTGAGTGCACAGAGGAATAGGTGGCCATCCTGTCCCTCCCATAGCTAATGTAGACAGCTGGCGATGAACCATTGGTTTATATTTTGCTGAGATGGCTTTGAGAGAGATGTTCGCTTCAGTTGTTTGTTCTCTCTCTGCTGTCTTCCTGGCATCTTCAACTTTGTCCTCCAAAGTTTGTAGTTCTTCAGTCCAGTATTGTTTGTAATTTTTCCTCGCTCCTCTAGGAATAGACTCAGTGGCCGCCTGTATTATTGCTCAGTTTAGACTTTCTACCATTTGCTTCATGTTGCCATATCGTGTATTTATGTTTTCACAATATTTGTCTGTTAGTATGGCAAATCTGTCCCAATCTGCTCGTTTGTAATTCCAGCGGGGCAAGGGCTTTTGCTCCTGTGGAACATACTCCATATTCATTACAAGCTTGATTGGTCTGTGGTCACTACCTGCTAATTGGTCTAGCACATGGCGATCGATTTTGTGGAGGATGTCTCCAGTGCAGAAAGCTAAGTCTGGAGTAGAAGTCGTAAGCCATCTTCTGGAGTAGAAGCTCGGTGTGTCATCCGCTTTGTTGAGTAGATGGAGATTTGAGTCTATTTCCCAGTCCTCCAATTCATCTCCTCTTTTGTCAGTATCTGGGTATCCCCATCTTTCTGAACGGCTATTAAAGTCTCCGACAATAATGCAGTTTGTGTCAGTTATTTTCATGTTTGAGAGTGTAAGGTCCTTATCTGCTGGGCTATACAGATTGTAGATTCTTATTTTCACGTCCTTAATCATTATATCAACACCTATAATTTCCGTTTGGTTGTCAGAGATCACAGATACTTCGCTGCAAGGTATTGTATTTCTTGTAAGTATTAGAACTCCTCCTTTGTGGCCTGATATCCTCTGACTGAGAATTTGCGATTGGCGTTGAGGTGTGTCTCTTGAATGCATGCCACATCTATTCTATCTTTATGAAGACGCTGTGTTAAGGAGACTTTCTTGTTGTAAACTCCTTCTGCATTCCACAGTAGTATGTTGAGTGTCCGGGGTATTTAGTCAATAGCTCTTAACCTACTCCTCTGTGCCTTGACTCCACAGCACAGGGGAAGGTGACCACCAGTAGTCATGGGTGGACCCCCTTGAGGCAGGGGGCCCGGCACTATCGCAGCCTGATGGGACTTCGCGAGATTAGCACCATAACGATTAATTTTGATTTGCGACATCATGAATTAAGTTATGTTGCACTGCTTTGTCAAGCCTGTTGCTCAGTACATCCGATTTCGACAAGCATTTATTCGGGATGCTTTCCCTAGCCTTTGACTGTCCCCAGTCTACCTACAAGGCAGCAGGTTTTACGTTGCACTGCTTTGTCAAGCCTGTGGCTCAGTACATCCGATTTTGACAAGCATTTATTCGGGGTGCTTTCCCTAGCCTTTGACTGTCCCCAGTCTACCTACAAGGCAGCAGGTTTGTGTGTCTCTTCATCTGGTCCCTCTCCCTTGACCTGTCCGACATGGGTGGCCCTACCAGTAGCTGTGCTACCGTCGGCATAACTCTTGGGGTCATTGGAACGTGCAAGCCCCTCTACCTCGTCACGGTGGACACACAGCAGAGGGGTTCCTCATAATATGATGGCACATGCAGACTTCTGCTTGTGCTAATGGGCCACACTTGTGCCACTAAATTTGCTTTGACTATCATACAGTATTTAAGGAGTATATAGATAATTAAATTTAGAATAATAATAATAATAACTAAATAGAAAATAGTGTTATATTATTTCTCAGTACTCCTCAGTAATCTGCCTGATGTGTTCCTGACATTTTCCATTTTGTGTGAAAATTATGTGCTTCATAATTTTATGATTTCATTGTGTTTTATTCATGTTATGGAGCAGTTCTTGTGATATTCTTGAACACAAGTGGTGTGTGTACCATTATTCACGAAATTTAACTGGATTAGCTGCGACGGATAGAAAATAACACCTTGGTAAGTGAATTTTTTTCATAATTTTTAACACTTTAATTTCAATTGTTATTACTAAACCTCTCATTATTGTCATAATATTTGCAACCTATCAATTAATTATTAACACTGTCATGTTCCCTGTTCAATCCTCTTTAATTTGATATGTAATACAATACATCTGCCACAATTTTAACCATTTTAAAAGCATTATTGTGACACACCCCTACTTCAAATTTTCTGCCCTGAATTTCTAGACCACTTTCTTGTTTGGCAGGCAATCAGTTAAAAGCTTGCGAATATCTTAGTCAGTCATGACCACGGAAATAAACACGTGCAACAATCAACATCATGGAATGATACATCGTAGCTCTTGCCATTTTTCATTCCATGAAGTCATATTTGTTTCGGCTAAGAAAATTAATTAAAAGCTATCTTACCTGAGGATAACACATGATTTACCTTGAGTATAAACGGTGCTACGATATGGAAGTGACATCAAAGATAACAGGTAAGCCCTCCTCGTTCAAACAAAACCCGGACCTCTGTAACTCGCCTTCGGCAGGCCTGTGTTGGGTTTGAATGCTGTGATCCAGGCTGTTGTGTCATATTTCATTACACGGAGGAGAAGATGCAACAGCAGAAGGTAATGGAGAAAGTGGAAGAGGAGATGATGAATAAGAAGAGGAGGAGGAAGACAAGGAGGAGAAGGAGAGGAAGAAGCAGATGAGGAAGAGGAAGAAAAGACAGAAATTGAGAGAAAGAAAAAAAGGTGTGTGTGTAAAGAAGAAGAAGAAGAAGAAGAAGAAGAAGAAGAAGAAGAAGAAGAAGAAGAAGAAGAAGAAGAAGAAGAAGGAGGAGGAGGAAAAAGAAAAGAAGATGAATTGAAGCCTAAAATCAATTATGTTATATTTCACTTATCCTAACCTTGACCTGGGCATTCTAGATACACTTCAGGTTCTTCTATCTTGACACTTGCTGGTGTTTTATTGTCCATCTGATCAAAGGCTGGGATCCCAGTGAGAATCTCTTTGGTGGAACTGTGAACACAGTCAACCTGAAAGGATTGGTGAGTGACATATTTATATCTATGTATTGAGTTCAGATGATCTAAACCTGAAGAATGCTAACATCTCTCAGTGTCTGATTGGTGTATAGATTTCATCTCACCCTGTACCAATCTCTGTAGAGGCTGTTGCAAAGCTATCCTTCCCCTGACCAAATTTAGAAACCTGTGAGTTCTTCAAAACTGCTGATGGAACTTCACATTTGTGTTGAGCCATATAAGGATTGCTTTCTGAACCCATACCATTTCATAAAAAACCAACGTAAGGCGGTCTGCTGCCAAATTGCCTACAGCTGTGTTTCAAGCGTGGGTATGCACGGTTACAAAATGCATCTGTAAACCCTTTGCAACGGTGCCAGCAGTGGCAAACTACTGAACATAAACTTGCCCAGGAATCACAAACAGCCAAATAATACTGGGGTTGACTGTTACATCCGGTATAGGATATGCAAGTAACTTTTTAATATATAAGGATGGTAACTGGACATGACTCAGCATAGCACATGTAGACTAGCTATGTTTAGTGACTTACAGGTTTTATAATAATTTATATTAATGCAGCCTTTGTATGTACCAAAGTCAAAAGTCTAACCACTGGATCCATCACTCATTTCTGTCAGTTTCAGCTCTGGCTCTAGCTAACTGCTTGCCTATAACTATCCATCCAGGTATATATGTAGATATATGTAGCTATTCCATTTTCTAACACAATTAGATCGTAAACCAGAAATAATATTCCACGCCTGTGCAGAAGGATCCACTGTGTCATAAAAAATGGCTATGTAAAGAACATGCATGTTTCTGGCACCATCCATTCATTCAAATATCATGTGACAACAACAAACGCCATTTAGTTACTGCAGAATAGGTCAGTATAACATTCTGGGCATTGACTGAAATTATCTTGTCTTTGAAATAAATTCAATTATCTGGCTTACTGTAAGTAATTTGGGTTGTTATGGTTTCTTGGCAAGTATTAAAGAAGGTAGTTTGCCTTTGCTTTCCTTCTGGGCAGTGACTGTACTAGTCGGTGGTCATAGACTTTGGAAGGTTGTTATAGGAGCAAGGTTCTGCAAAGGACATGCTACTGAATGAATGAATGAATGGAATGAATGGAATGAATGAATGAATGAATGAATGAATGAATGAATGAATGAATGAATGAATGTAAGTAATTTTATTTTCTAGAGCTGTATTTACAAATTATTGAAAACAATAATGCAGTTTGTGTCAGTTATTTTTATGTTTGAGAGTGTAAGGTCCTTATCTGCTGGGCTATACAGATTGTAAACTCTTATTTTCATGTCCTTTATCATTATATCAACACCTATAATTTTTGTTTGTTTGTCAGAGATCACAGATACTTCGCTGCAAGGTATTGTATTTTGTGTAAGTATTAGAACTCCTCCTTTGTATCTTTCACGGTCAAAACGTGTGGCCTGGTATCCTCTAACTGAGAATTTGAGATTGGCATTGAGGTGTGTCTCTTGAATGCATGCCACAACTATTTTATCTTTATGAAGACGCTGTGTTAGGGAGACTTTCTTGTTATAAACTCCTTCGGCATTCCACTGTAGTATGTTGAGTGTCCGGGGTGTTTGGTCAATAGCTCTTAACCTACTCCTCTGTGCCTTGACTCCACAGCACAGGGGAAGGTGACCACCAGTAGTCATGGGTGGACCCTCTCGAGGCAGGGGGCCCAGCACTATCACTGCCTGATGGGACTTCGCGGGATTAGCATCATAACGATTAATTTTAATTTGTGACATCATGGATTAAGTTACATTGCACTGCTTTGTCAAGCCTGTGGCTCAGTACATCCGATTTTGACAAGCATTTGTTTGGGGTGCTTTCCCTAGCCTTTGACTGTCCCCAGTCTACCTACAAGGCAGCAGGTTTGTGTGTCACTTGGTCTGGTCCCTCTCCCTTGACCTGTCCGACATGGGTGACCCTACCAGTAGCTGTGATACCATCGGCATAGCTCTTGGGGTCACAGGAACACACAAGCCCCTCTACCTCGTCAAAGTGGACACACGGCAGAGGGGATTAGAGAAATTAGACGTAGACAGTCAAAATTGTTTGGACATGCTATGAGAAAAAATGGATTGGAGAACTTAGTAACAACTGGCAAGATCAAAGGGAACAGACCAAGAGGAAGATCAAGAGGAAAATACCTGGATGGCTTGACCACATGGCATGGACGAGACAGGAACACTGAGCTGATCCACGACTCTGGTGATTGAGTGAAATGGCGAGTCATGACCGCCCATGCTTTCCGGCATGGTACATGATTGATTGACTGATAGAGGGAAAAGAGATCCGGTGACAAAACACATCCCCGTCTTAATCCCAACTTTGTGTTCATAATTTCCTTCTTTATTTCCCATTTTAATTGCTACTGTTTGATTCCAGTAAATATTTGTTATTATTCTGAGATCTTTACCATCAATGTTAATATCTTCCAACATTTTAATCAGTTCATCATGTTTTACTTTATCAAATGCCATAGTATAATCTATGAAGCACAAATATATGTCTTTCTTTGTCTCTACTGATCTTTCTAATAGTGTTTGTAATGTGTATATTGCATGATGAGATACCAGCTGAACTAATTAAAGCGGGAGGAGAAGAAAGCATACAAATCCATCACATATTATGTAGAAATATGGTATATGGCCAAAAGATTGGAAGAGAACTATCTTAATTCCAATACGAAAAAAGGGCAGCATGAAATTATGCACCAACTATAGAACTGTTGCCCTGATCAGTCATGCAAGTAAAATTCTACTAAAAATGATAATGGGAAGACTTCGTAAGAAAATGGAAGAAGAAATTAACGAGGTTCAAGCTGGATTTAGACGAGGAAGAGGAACAAGAGATCACATTCTCAACATGTGTTTAATAATAGAGAAGTGCAGAGAATTTAATGTAAACCTATTCTCATATTTTGTAGATTATTCAAAGGCAATTGACTGTGTACATCAGAAACTTTGGGAAATCACGAGGAATATGGGTTTCCCATCACATGTAATACAAATCATAAAAATGCTCTATCTAGACCAACAAACAGCGGTTAGAATAGATGGCGAGGCATCAGATTGGTTTGACATCAAGCAAGGAGTTCATCAGAGCTGTGCTGTCCCCCTATTTATTTAACCAGTACGCCGCAAATATGAGAAATGTCAGAGATGATATAAACAAGGAGCTATATAAAGCCCTAAATATTGGTTGTCATGAAATGCCAGAGATTCTTCTTCTTCTGCATTCATCCAGTTTTTTTTTTTTTCCGGACATGATTGCGTTGTGCCTGTTTACAGTAGAGCTGCATTCTTGCGCCGTTAGGCCGACACATCCGACTTCTGCTGGCATTTGTTGACCGGGTTACCTTCCTGGGGGGGGGCCAGAGATTCGATATGCTGATGATACTGTATTGCTATCCACAACACAGAATATACAGGACGTTGCAGTCAACATCAGCATTTTTCAGCTGCTGTTGATGTACTAGGCAAGATTACGCTCAGTAGTTTGCCATTGACTTCTGAGCGACGGCTCACATACCCCATAAGTTGCCAGCACGGCGAGAACCGCTATAAAATCTCACGCAGGTTACGTTACTCACAAGAATATACAGGATTATGAAGAAAGACGTTAACCCCTAGGTAACCTAATAATGTCTACCCAATTGAAAAGTGAAAATCACAACATATATCTTAACATAGCAGACACAAAGATAATGGATACAGATAAAACTATTATGGAGAAAGAAATATATGTTAATGAGGAAACATTGGGGATGGTGGAAAATTTTGAATATCTTGGGACAGTGATTTTACCAACAATGGTGACACAATGAAAGAAATTAAAAGACAAATATTTATTGCTCTTCAAAGACTAAAACGGAATAAATTATGGAGTGGGACAGACAGGAACTAGAAATATTATTAGATTATTAAGAGTAATAATAAAAGCATGCATCTTTCCCATTGCAACCTACGCCTACGCCTGCGAGACCTGGACACTTACTAAACAAGCTGAGCAGCGCATAAATGCTTTTGAATATGAATGTTATAAATGAGTTCTAAGAATATCTTGGATAAAGATAAAGAACAAAAAATGCATCCATACTTCAAGAGCTGAATACTAAACTTTAAATTGGCTATTTAAAGATGATAAAACAAAGAAAATTGAAATGATTTATTTGGTCACTTGGAGAGAACAATAATGGAGGGGTATATGCCTGGGAAGAGAGGAAGAAGAAGGCCAAAGAGAAAATGGGTGCAGGTTGTGGCGGATGATCTTCAGATGGGTGAATCGGACGCGGTATATAACCGGCCATCTTAATCTTGCTTTTGTCTTTTGACGGAGAGGTCCGAAGGTTGTTCAGGTAGCGAGGTTCTGCAAAAGACATGCTACTGAATGAATTGCATTACTTTAAACTTACAAATTGTCTTGCATTACTTACTATTTACGCCGAAGAGAGTTATCACACTTCACGAGACAGTTGTCATTCAGGTTGCGAGAATTATTGCAGACACATATTTTGCATCAAATTAAGTTAAGAACATTTGTTCCAAGATGGCGGAGTTAATGCAAACATCAAGAGTTACTCTCCTTCGCCAAACGAGTACTGGCCCGTGCCATCATTATCATCATCATCATCATCATCAGTTAGTTAGTTAGTTAGTTAGTTAGTCGACAGATCATCCTCATTGCGCATCGAACCATTCAATCCATTAGAGCTCGGATCCCATCCTCAGCAAATCCCGCAGCGTGTAGCGGCTAACGACACCAGTTCTGTGTTGGTTTATTAATCTTCTTCGGCGTCCTGCGTAGTGTTCTTGTTTGGCCACACTCCTTTTAATTTGCTGCTCTCGCAGTCTGGCCATTGTTGTAGATTCACAGTCATCACTTGGTCGTCTCAAAAGTCTTACTTCTCGTAGAACATTCAGAATGTCAGCCTGGTCCATGGCGCGTCCGCCCTCCACAGTAGCCTTACCTGCGAGCTTGTCAGCCCGCTCATTTCCTTGTACTCCCGCATGCCCTGGCACGAAGATGAAACTAATCTTTGCCAGCCGAGACCGCTCCAGAGACAGCAACCATTCTCTTCGGATCCACCCCACCTCTTGATCATGTTCATTGAGTGGCTAAGGAAACATGCCCTAGTGAATGTCCGTGTCTCGAGCCATGTTATTGCTTTACTTACTGCCATGACTTTCATAGTCAGGCTACTTGTGGTCTCAGTAAAAGCACCAGAGTCCTCCTTCACAATTCTCCCTCCGGCCTGAGCCGTAAAGGCCCATGAGCTTCTCACATGTCGGACGACCGACCCATCTGTGTAAATGACAGCATCACCGTCTAGCGAATTCTCGAAAATCAACGCTTGTACTTCCGCCTCCACAGCAGCCGGATGTTCTTGTCTGCATTTTCTGTCTAGTTGGATGCAAACTGAAAAGGACGTGCAGAAATCTGTTGGCACCTGTACCCACTCCTCGCCAGGTTCTAAGTCTTCAAATGAACACACCTGTTGAAGAATGTCTTCTGCTTGACCCATCCACGACCGTCCTCTTTTTAACCTGTTGCTCTTCACCTTCATAATTTCACTATGCAGTGGATGTTGTGTGTTTGCGTTAACTCTGAGGTAGGCGCATGCTCTGCAAACTTGTATTCTGTCTTCAATGGTTGGAAAATCAAGAAGGTAGCGCATCGCCCTGCATGCTGTATCTCTTGTACATCCAAGAATAATGCGCATAGCTTCATTCTGTATCCTTTCCATCCTTTCTATCTGCTTAATCATCATCATCTTCCACTTCTGCTATCAAGCGATTTGACAATATAAAATAATACAAAACAATGCAGCTTTACAGAACAGAATAACGAATAATGCAGGACGTTGCGGCGGCTAGCCTTCATCAGCAAACAAATACATATACGAAACACAACATATAATCACAGAGAAGACTTTAAAGTGACTACTTTAGGGCGTAGGAATAAGGTGAGAATAATAAAACAGATGAATAAATTAGAACAATGGGAGGGGGGATTACAATTTGAAAAACAAATGTTTTACTACATACTTATCTCAGAATCCCTGGCTGTCATACAAACATGAATTTCACCTTGATGCTCTTATATAGGCAATCGTGGGGGTCTATGGGTCTTGAGGACCGGGGTGGGGATGGTAGGCCTAACGATTCAGTATAGATCCTAGGTAAATGAGTGGTAATGGTACATAAAAAATGGGGAGCAAGGTAAAGCGGGAAACTGGAAACAGTGGGGTGTGATTGTAGTCCGAGAGTTAAAACTAAGGAGTGCCCAGGCGGATGTCCGTACCATGCATGAGTGAGTGCCAGCGAAAGGCTGGCCATAATGGACGAATATAGAAGTGCTATTATGTGTGCACCTAAGTATGATTTTGATAATAACGAAACTCATTTATTTTGGTTCTCCTTTAAGTGTGTACCGAGAGACTCATAGTCTGGGTGGACTGGATATCTTTGAGCACACATACATACATCTGCAAACATCAACAAACATTCATACAACCTTATGCATACACATGTATGTGCTTTCAGAGGGCCTGCCTGCCGAAAGGGACCTGCCATGCCATATGGATGGATAAATCTCGGGGCAATGAAGTTGATCCTCTCGACTTTTACTTTTAATGCAGTAATATGTGGCTGCTGGTTTTCTAGTGACTGCCGCTTAAATCGACTGTGAATTGTATTTTCCGTGGAGGACTTTTGTGTTGGTATTCTGACGGTGGCATATACACAGTGTACCTATGCAGCCTGTTGGCTTGTCGAGACTCCTGTCTGCTCCACCTTTCACATGAAAGCAGTGAGGAGAATTTCGCGTGATATTCACTAGCACAGGAACGGAGCATAAATAATGGGGACGACCCGTTGCCGTGAAATTGGAACCACGACTAATTAACTAACTAACATACATATGTATATGGTGTATATTGTTTACTATGAGAAAGGAGATAGCGAGAGGGGTAGGGAGAGAGAGGGGTTAGTATAGTACCTGTAGTATACCACATGGGATATGCGCATTGTTTTTTTTGCGTATTCCTTACGGGACGTTGCAGTCAACACCAGCATTTTCCAGCTGCTGTTGGTGCACTAGGCAAGTGTTACTTTCAGTAGTTTGCCATTGCTTTCTGAAAGAAAGCGGCATTAGAAGGTCTAAAATTGCAAGGCTTCTCCGGGGTTGCCATGTCTGTTTCACAAGATCTACAGGATAAACTTAGCATGGATGATGAAGTTGAAGCTTCAGATTCAAAATGACTCTGGTATGCTTTAGCTGTTCCAATTTCTTTTAATACACGATCAGGGAGCTGACAAGTTGAACAGCATATTCCTGCTCTCATCAGGCCAAATCTTATTGTCAAGATAACATTTAAGAGGTCAAGTTTCATCATATTTCTTTGTTTAGATTGTATATAATTCATAGCCCTGAAAACTCTTTCGACATCAGCGTTTGAATGGGATAGTATCATGGCAGACATCGCACATTCAAAGAGCTTACAGAATGGACCGTTTCCTGAGGCATCTTTAAACTGTCTTACTTCACCACAGAAAGCTTCAGTTTCTGTTTTGTTTGTCCATTCAAGCAAATTTATTTTGGTTTTCACTGATACTCTGTTTCCGCCACACTATTATCACTAGTCCCTAAAAATTTCATTACTTGACAATATTAAGGTATGCCCTTTACTGGCTGAAGTATGTTGTTTAAAAAAAAAGAAAAAAAGAGTGAAATATGTTTCAATACATCTAAATTTTCAGGAAGTCTCTGGTTCAATTGCTTGAATAACGAGACAAGAAAATCTTGACATTGCTTTCTTATGTTGTTCTCTTCATTTTCTATTAACAGTCCTTTTGTTTTTAAATCCATCAATTTTTTATTTGATTTGGTATCCCAGGTATGGCTTAGGAGTCAAATAGCTCTCTATAGTGCAAATGAACAAATCAGCTTTAGAAGTTGGCAATATAAGTCTTTTAAAAATTGAGTGAAATGGAAAAGTGAGATCGCCTAATAATAATTTAGCTTTATCAACATTTTTTAGATTCAAGTAGTTTATTAACTTTTTGCACTTCACTTAGAATGGGTTGTAAAAAGAGAAGGAATGCCATATTTTTTTCTTCACTGTACATTCTATGTAGTATTGCAGCTGTGTAGCACTTTTCACTTTGTCTTGTTATTTCGAAGTGTGTCTTCACCTCCAACCATATGTTCACAATTATTTCAACAGCTGGTTGAATTGATAACCATATAGTTTTAAAGTGTGTGAGTGCGAATTTTCAATGGTGAGAAACTATCTTCTTCCACTTCTGCCGTCAAGCGTCGTGGTGAGGAATAATTTGCGTTCCAGCGCCCTGAGGGCGGCACTGGATAGTGTCATTCGATACAATGATTGTACAATGTCTTTGATGTCAATCCATTTTCGTATTGGACGTCCTCTTGGTCTCGTCGCAGATGATCTTTGATGTAAGACCAGTGATGGTAGTTGATGGTGTTGCATTCTAACGAAATGGCCAAACCACTCGATCTTCAGTCTTTCATTAAACGTGACACAATGTTTTGATCCCACAGTCTGTCTAATAACAGCATTTCTTACTCCGGTCTCGGATTGTTAAGTTGGCAGCTCTCCTCAGGCATCTCATCTCGCAGGTGTTGATTTTGCGAACGTGTGATTTAGATAAAGTTCAAGTTTGAGATTGGTAGCACAGGGTTAGTGTGAATATGCTGTTTATTGTCTGTCGTTTTGCGGACATGAGTATATTTCAAATTTGGATATTTCAATATGATTAATAGTTGTTATGTAAGCGCACGAGCTTTTTGACATCTGATTTCGATTTGTCTGTCCAATCTGCCATCTTCTGTGATCACACTTCTAAGATATTTGAATTATTTAACTTGTTTCAGAGATGTGCTTTTTATCTGTATACTTAGTGGACCAGGTGATCTAGCTAACTTGCATTACTTCAGTTTTGGCTGTATGTTTATTGTATTGCTGTTGTCTGACAGATGATGTGGTGAACCAGTTATGTATTTCAACAACAAGGAATTTCAAATTCCTTGGTAGACATTCTGATAAGGCATGTGATAATGCTAGCTGCAAGGAATGACACGCATATTTTATAAGGATTAAAGATGGAATATCTTCCTTTAATTTGGCATAAACGGCGTGGTTGACACAGAAAGAAAAGAAAAAATCTAAAATATCTAACTCCGAAAGAAAATCATCTAGAATTACATTTAACCATCCGTCCATCATGTGCCATGCCGGTAGCGTGGGCGGTCATGTTCTGCCATGACTAATGACTCTAATCAGTTTACTATCTTCATTTGTTTCTTGAAGGACTTGTTCATTTGTTTTTCTGTCTGTCCATGGTATTCTTTGCATTTTCCTCAGAGTCAGTCAGTTATCAATCAGTTATCAGTTGGGGTATCTTCATTGCACTCCGGACATATCCATAGGAGCTCAAATCCTTCCCCCAGCATATGCATCAGCGTCCGGTGGCTAATTGTGCCAGTTCTGTGTTGGTTGACGAGGCGCCTTGTTTTCCCGATGTACCTCTCGCGTCTGGCCGTGCCAATTCTTACTCCCAAGTCTTTCATCCTGGACAGCGATGTGGATTCACTGACATCAAAGTCCTCTGTTCTCGCCATATCTTTGAGGACGTTAATAACATCGGCACGATCCATGGGCTGGCCATCTACAGGGGGTGCAGAGCCAGCCAGTTTGTCAGCTCGTTCATTTCCCTCGACTCCCGCATGTCCCGGGACGAAGATGAAGGTGACTTTACAGACAACAGACTTCCGATTTTCCTCAGAAACCCCATTTAACATCCAAACGTTAAAAAAAAAAAAAACGACATCTGGATGCAGACGAAAACATCTGGATTTA
Source organism: Cepaea nemoralis (assembly GCA_014155875.1). Lineage (NCBI taxonomy): Eukaryota > Metazoa > Mollusca > Gastropoda > Stylommatophora > Helicidae > Cepaea > Cepaea nemoralis. The sequence continues at coordinate 145,599 of JACEFZ010027515.1, read as the reverse complement.
GATGTAAAACATCTAGAATGGCAACCCTGGGCTTCACTCATACTGATTATGTGGTTGTTTCGGGATTTGAAATTTAAATATTGAGCACAACCCACTACTGGCAACGTCGATCGCATTCTGGTATGAACCTAAGGCCTATCCACGCCAATATGGAAGCACTATACTCGAGTTTCGCCCTCATTTGAGCTCGTCAGTAGTGCATATCCCTGACCGGATCCGGAAACAGTTTACACCCGCTTCACACGCGTGATCCGGAACTGTTTCCGGATCCGGTCAGGGATATGCACTATTCACTCATACTGTTCCTTCCTTATGAAATAGGGTCAGTGGAGGACGAAATTGAAGACTTTTACAACACACTACAAGACACATTAAATAAGATTGGTGCGGCGATAGGCAGATGATCTCATCAGTAGAGACAATGGCTATGGCCACCGACTAGTACAGTCACTGCCAGAAGGAAAGCAATGGCAAACTACCTTCTGCAAAACTTGCCAAGAAACCATATCAACCATGAAAGAAAACATAATAAGAAAGAGATCTGGTGGCGAGACCCCCAGGCCAGGCAGATCAGATAACACTAGGGAAGAGTGTGACACAGAGACCAGTACTAGTAATCGTGATGACGGAGTTAATCCTGACTGTGTTACCAAGGAAATCCCCTGTGTCAGACTAAGAAACAGAGTGAGAATAGCAACGTGGAATGTGAGAAGTCTGTATGAGGGAAAGCTGAATTAAAGTAGTGTGTGATGAGATTGAGAGGTTACACATTCAAATTTTAGGAATTAGTGAACATCGCTGGAGCGGCAAGGGACATTTTACAACTGAAAATAGAAGTATTTTCATTTATTCTGGTAGAGACGTCGGAGGCCAGAGTGGAGTGGCATTTTGTTTAGATAAGACAACTGCAAAATCTTTAATGGGACATAATCCAGTTAGTGATAGAATTCTCATTATTAGACTTAAAGGCCGCCCAAAAAACACAACTCTCATACAGATATATGCACCTACTTCAACAGCAAAGGAGGACGAAATTGAAGACTTTTACAACACACTACAAGACACATTAAATAAGATTGGTCATAATGATATAGCAATAATAATGGGAGATTTTAATGCAAAAGTAGGTGCAGGAAGAGCTGAAAATGAGAGACACGTTTTAGGAAAATTTGGATTAGGAAATAGAAATGATGCAGGTGACAAATTAATTGAATTTTGCACAGAAAATGAGTTAACGATAGCCAACACGCTTTTTAAACAACATCCAAGAAGACTCTTCACATGGAAGTCTCCAGACAGTATTACCAAAAATCAGATAGATTATATTTTAATACAAAGAAGATGGAGATCAAGCATAACATCTGCAAAAACCTTACGCAGTGCAGACTGTGATACAGATCATCAGTTATTAGAAGCAGATCTTAAATTAAAACTCAAAAAGCTTATCCGAGGACCAAGACCACTTCGTTTTGATCTCACAAAAATACCGGATGCATACACTGTAGAAGTTAGGAATCGCTTTGGGGTCTTGATGTCTGTACAAGAAGAAATGACACCTGATGAACTGGCAGTACAAGCTAGGGATATCTTGATAACTGCAGCCAAAGACTTAATTCCGACCAAGAAAAAGCAACTTAAGCCATAGATTACATCAGACACATTAGAATTAATAAAACAACGAAGGGAGCTGAAACAGAAAGGAGGTGAATCCAATAACAGCAGGATGAAGTATAAATCTTTAACTCGAGAAATAAGAAAGAACACAAGAAAGGACAAAAATCAATATATACAAGATTGCTGCACCAGAATAGAGCAATATCATAAGACTGGAAGAGATTACGAAATGTTCAAAGAAATGAAGTTATTGACAATAAATGTTCAACCTCAATTGAATGTTATCTGTGACAAGATGGGAAATACCTTAACAGAATCTAGACAAATTCTAGAAAGATGGCAGGAGTACTGCAGTGGAATGTATGATATAAGTGACAATGAGGATATGAATGAGATACATGAGCCAATGGCAGCAGAGACAACCTGAACCCTCATTGGATGAAATTGCTTGGGCTATAAGGAACCTGAAGAATGGTAAATCACCTGGATGTCACGAGATACCGACTGAACTAATTAAAGTAGGAGGAGAAGAAAGCATACACATATATCATGCATTATGTACAAAGATTTGGAAATATGATATATGGCCAAAAGATTGGAAGAGAACTATCTTCATTCCAATACCAAAAAAGGGCAACCTGAAATTATGCACCAACTATAGAACTGTTGCCCTGATCAGTCATGCAAGTAAAATTCTACTAAAAGTCATAATGCGAAGACTTAGTAAGAAAATGGAAGAAGAGATTAACGTGGTTCAAGCTGGATTTAGACAAGGAAGACGAACAAGAGATCACATATTCAACATGCGTTTAATAATAGAGAAGTGCAGAGAATTTAATGTACACCTATTCTCATGTTTTTTTTTTTGATTATTCAAAGGCATTTGACTGTGTACAACATCAGAAACTTTGGGAAATCATGAGGAATATGGCCTTTCCATCACATGTAGTACAACTCATAAAAATGCTCTATCTAGACCAGCAAGCAACAGTTAGAATAGATGGCGAGGTATCAGATTGGTTTGACATCAAGCAAGGAGTCCGTCAGGGCTGCGTGCTGTCACCCTATTTGTTTAACCTGTACGCCGAAACTATAATGAGAAATGTAAGAGATGATATAAACAGGGAGCTATATGATGCCCTAAATATCGGCGGTCATGACTCATGACATACCGGAGATTCGATATGCTGATGATACAGTAGGCCTATTATTACTATCCACAACACAGAATGGCATAGAAAACCTAATAGCCTCAACCCAATTGAATAGTGAAAATCACAACTTATATCCTAACATAGCAAAAACAAAGATAATGCATACAGATAAATAGTGGCATCACTGGGGTTGGTGTCACCCAGTGCGGTAAACTCTTGGTGTCACCCCTCTAGACTTTCACCATGGTCTTCTTCCGAGTGTTCCTGTACCATATATAATCGCATATAGTAATGTTTGTAAAATAAGTCAAAAAGTTAATAAGGACATAAGAAAGAAAACAAATTGAACAATATAACTATTATAACTTCAATACTTCAGGTAAAACATAAATAAAGAACTTCGACAAACTCGGACAAAGTTAAATTTTTGTTATTTTGCTATGTCTGCTTTGTCAAATTTGCAATTTTTTTTATTTTGATGTCACCCCTTGATGGTGTCACCCGGTGCGGCCCGCACCCCCGCACCCCCCCCCCCCCCCCCAGTGACGCCCCTGCAGATAAAACTACCATGGAGAAAGAAATATACATTAATGGGGGAAAATTAAGGGTATATGCCTGGGAAGAGAGGAAGAGGAAGGCCAAAGAGAAGATGGGTGCAGGATGTGACGGATGATCTCCAGATGGGTGTATCAGACGCGGGACATCTTGCTTATGATCGAGAGGTTTTCCGGAAGGTTGTTATGGGAGCGAGGTTCTGCAAAGGACATGCTACTGAATGAATGAATGGAGTTGATTGTGGGATGGATTTAGACGGCAAGATGCTAGTGTGTTCGTTTGGCCAAGGAGAGTAACTCTTGATGCTTGTTTTCACGCCGCCATTTTGCGAACTATCTGAATATGATGCTAAATACGGGTTTGCAACAATTCTCTCAACCTATTAATTAATGGATAATGAATGATAACTGTCTCATAAAACTGTAAGTGTAAGGTCAGTAAAATGTTTTGCATATCTTTACACCGGTCTTTGTGGCCATGGGCTTGCGAACGCAGTTTGTGAGCCCGTATACCCGGGTTCGAAACACGGCGGTGCTGGTTTTATCGAAAAAGGTATAGGGGCCGGTCTTTTCAGAAAGCAATGGCAAACTACTGAACGTAACACTTGCCTAGTGCATCAACAGCAGCTGAAAAAATGCTGGTGTTGACTGCAACGTCCCGTAAGGGATACGCAACACAAATATCCTTTACAGGACATCGCTGTCAACATCAGCATCTTTCACTGAAAAGTTTCTGAAAGTTTCAGCTGATTGTTGATTTCTTGGCAAGATTACGCTCAGTAGTTTGCCATTGCTTTCTGAGCGACCGGCTCCGTACTCTCATAAGTCACTGGCGCGACTCGAACTGCTTCCAATTCTCGTGCGCTCACGTCAACCACGAGAGTATTTGGGGTTACGGAGAAAGCTGCTAACTCCTCAGCCAGGGAGACCGGAAAAACTATCTATATATATAAAAGAGAATGTTTGTATCTTTGTTTGTGTGTCCTTTATTCATTCCCAAATGGTCCATCCGATTGAAATGACATTTTCCACAGATGTTCTTCTCATTCCTGCGCAGCCAACTGACATAGTTATTTAGTTTAAAATCAAAAATTTTTCCTCCAGCAGGAAAGAAAATGGCACAAGCTTAACCCTTAAAACCCTACCGGGCCGATATCCCAGCCTTGCAGTCGCCATGTTGCTCTATTCAAACAGACGACGAGGCCGATCGTCGGCCTTGTTAGTAAGAACTGCTTTGATTGGTTTGCTTTTAATAGTACAGACCAATCAAATGCTTCCTTGCAATCGTCAGCCATTTTGGCCTTCATTTTGGCGTTTCTAGCGTGATTCAAACAAGTGGATTTTATTTTGTGCTTTTTTTCCGAAGTAACCCATTTTTTCGTGGATTTTTGAGTTCTAAAATGGCCAGCTTTGAACCCGAAGACGTACTAGTATTGACTAGCTCTGATAATAGCAATTTTGTCAGTTCAGGACTGTCAGATAATGACTTTAGTGATACAGAAAGTGCCCATGGGGATTTTGACCTCGTGTCCCCGTAGTTTTGTGTATTGGGAATAAAGAAGATTGTTTTATCTATACCCTTTCATGGCGATGGCCGGACCAAAAAACATGTCACCAGTTGATAGTCAACCTATTACAAATGTCAATAGGGACTTCATAGTTGTTGTTTATTGAACCATAAGTGTTTAAAATTATTCTAAAGTGGTGTAGGTATTTAATGAGGAAATTTTAGGTGAGTACCATTTAAAAAAAATATTTAGTACCAATTCATACATAGTGGTATGAAATATTTTATTTTTCACAAAATACAAATGTCATCAAATTTGCGTAAACATGAACAAAACAACTTCAATCATACACAGAAATAAACTTTACTATATCCACTTTAAGAATATATATACTTGTATATATCTATATAGGGTTCTAATATTTTTTTTTGAATTTATAAAATTGTCACTTCAGTCATTTCTGTACTCAAAAATGGCTCCGTCTTCTTCAGAGGGAAACCTAAATTTGGCCCAATGTTGTTCCGTCCTAAAAGGGTTAAGAAACAAATGAATAAATGTCCCGCCATCTTGCTGCAAGGGAACTCGCTCTCTGATTAAACCAGAAATTAGTTATGAACAATTTTTGTTCTCGCGCGGATGCAACTGAAATAGTTAGTTAGTTTAAAATCAAGTTTTCCCCTCTGCTGTGTGTCCACCGTGACGAGGTAGAGGGGCTTGTGCGTCCCAATGACCCCAAGAGCTATGCCGATGGTAGCACAGCTACTGGTAGGGCCACCCATGTCGGACAGGTCAAGGGAGAGGGACCAGACGAAGAGACACACAAACCTGCTGCCTTGTAGGTAGACTGGGGACAGTCAAAGGCTAGGGAAAGCACCCCAAATACATGCTTGTCGAAATCGGATGTACTGAGCCACAGGCTTGACAAAGCAGTGCAACGTGAAACCTGCTGCCTTGTAGGTAGACTGGGGACAGTCAAAGGCTAGGGAAAGCATCCCGAATAAATGCTTGTCGAAATCGGATGTACTGAGCCACAGGCTTGACAAAGCAGTGCAACGTAACTTAATTCATGATGTCACAAATCAAAATTAATCGATATGGTGCTAATCCCGTGAAGTCCCATCAGGCGGTGATAGTGCCGGGCCCCCTGCCTCGAGGGGGTCCACCCATGACTACTGGTGGTCACCTTCCCCTGTGCTGTGGAGTCAAGGCACAGAGGAGTAGGTTAAGAGCTATTGACCAAATACCCCGGACACTCAACATACTACAGTGGAATGCCGAAGGAGTTTACAAGAAGAAAGACTCCCTAACACAGCGTCTTCATAAAGATAGAATAGATGTGGCATGCATTCAAGAGACACACCTCAACGCCAATCACAAATTCTCAGTCAGAGGATATCAGGCCACACGTTTCGACCGCGAAGGACACAAAGGAGGAGTTCTAATACTTACACGAAATACAATACCTTGCAGCGAAGTATCTGTGATCTCTAACAACCAAACGGAAATTATAGGTGTTGATATAATGATAAAGGACGTGAAAATAAGAATCTACAATCTGTATAGCCCAGCAGATAAGGACCTTACACTCTCAAACATGAAAATAACTGACACAAACTGCATTATTGTCGGAGACTTTAATAGCCGTTCAGAAAGATGGGGATACCCAGATACTGACAAAAGAGGAGATGAATTGGAGGACTGGGAAATAGACTCAAATCTCCATCTACTCAACAAAGCGGATGACACACCGAGCTTCTACTCCAGAAGATGGCTTACCACTTCTACTCCAGACTTAGCTTTCTGCACAGGAGACATCCTCCACAAAATCGATCGCCATGTGCTGGACCAATTAGCAGGTAGTGACCACAGACCAATCAAGCTTGAAATGAATATGGAGTATGTTCCACAGGAGCAAAAGCCCTTGCCCCGCTGGAATTACAAACGAGCAGATTGGGACAGATTTGCCATACTAACAGACAAATATTGTGAAAACATAAATACATGATATGGCAACATAAAGCAAATGGTGGAAAGTCTAAACAGAGCGATAATACAGGCAGCCACTGAGTCCATTCCAAGAGGAGCGAGGAAAAATTACAAACCATACTGGACTGAAGAACTACAAAGTTTGGAGGACAAAGTTGAAGATGCCAGGAAGACAGCAGAGAGAGAACAAACAATTGAAGCAAACATCTCTCTCAAAGCCATCTCAGCAAAATATAAAAGAACAGTAAATCAAACAACAAGAGATTGTTGGAGGGAAAAAACAGAAAACCTGAATTTTGACAGGGATGGAAACAAACTATGGAAACTAGTGAAAGCCATGAACAATGAAGGACCTAGAAACAAACAAATAACAATTAAACAAGGAAATGCCTTGCTTACAGGCAAAAAGGCTGCAAATGCACTAATGGAACACTATGCAAATGCAAACCACATTGATATTACAACCGAACAGAAGAAAGCAATCAAAGACAAACAGATACATCATAGAAATACAGAGACAGCAGCAGAATATATGATGGCAAATCTAACAATGGAAGAAATGGAACAGGCAATGAATACCCTAAAAAAGAAGAAATCACCAGGAAAGGATGGAATCACAAATGAAATGCTAATAGGACTTGGCACCAAGGCAAAGAAGAAACTACTAGCAGTCCTAAATAACAGTTGGAAGAGAGGAATAGTCCCACAGGCATGGAAGGAAGCTATACTAATACCAGTCCCAAAGAAAGGAAAAGACCTGGAAGAACCAAATGGCTATCGACCTATCAGTCTACTGAGCTGTGTAGGAAAATTAATGGAACGCATTATCAATGGCAGGCTAACATGGCATCTGGAAGAAAACAAACTCTTAACACCACACCAAGCAGGATTCAGAAAATACAGATCCACTGAAGATCAAATAACCTATATAGCTCAGGAAATAGAGGATGCCTTCCAAGAGAAAAAGCACACACTAGCAGTCTGGATAGATTTAGAAAAAGCATTTGATAAAGTATGGAAGGAAGGACTGAAAGTAAAACTGCAAAACATGCATGTTTGTGGAAAAATGTATAAATGGATCAGCCACTACCTTGAGAACAGAACTGCCAGGACAAAAGTACAAGGACAAACAAGCAAAATGATGCTGCTGGAGCAAGGTGTCCCCCAAGGAGGAGTTCTTTCACCAACATTATTCCTAGCATATATAAATGACATCACAGAAAATTTTCCAGCCAGAGTACACACATCCTCCTTTGCAGATGACCTAGCCATATGGACATCTGAAGAATATATTAGTACAGCTAACAGCAGAATACAGCAAGCCTTATTAGCGCTAGAGGACTGGTCAAAATCATGGCTAGTGAAGATAAGTGAGGAGAAAACAACATGCACAGTGTTCTCCCTCTCAAATAAAACTCAGCAACCTAAGCTGGTATTGAATGGAAAAATATTGCGCCATGAAGAAAATCCAAACTATCTAGGAGTCACCTTTGATCGTCGCCTGACATGGAAGACACAGGTTGAGAAAAATCGAACAAGAGCAAGGCAGAGAATGGCAATCATGAAAAAGCTTGCTGGTACAACGTGGGGAGCAGATGAGAAAGTTCTCAAGAAGTTATATACTGGACGGGTGAGGCCAGTACTGGAATATGGCATTGCAGCTTGGGCAACAGCAGCTAAGTCAAACTTTAACAAAATAAGTAGAGTCCAAAACCAAGGAATGCGAATCATAACTGGAAGCCTGAAGACAACGCCTATTAATGAACTAGAAAAGATCACTTGTTTACAACCAATGCAGGATAGAAGAGATAGCAGAGCCCAGCAACAAGCAGAAAAATTTAGAAGATTGACAGACCACCCTATGTACAACAGATTTAATGGTTTTGGAAAGGGAAGACTGAAGCGTAGCAACTTTGTAGAAACTGCAAAACGAAGGATTAGGGCAGATCCTATACTTAACATATCAACAGTCAAGCCCATACACAATGCACACAACTTCCCAGCTTGGAGACAGCAGCAACTGCCTGAGATGATAGAAAACATTCCTGGTATTGAGAAAAAGAACACTCAGCATGAAACCGAAAGAAGAGAAATAACCCTAAACTACATAAAAGAACATTACCCAAGCAGGAATTGGACCCATGCATATACAGATGGATCAGCCAAAAATTCAATAGAGAATGGAGGAGGAGGAATTCTCCTAAATTTAAAAAATGGAGTGAAAAAAACACATTCAATGGCAACTGGAAAATTTTCAAGTAACTTCAAAGCGGAGGTAGAGGCTTTGAAAACTGCAGCAGAAATGCTCCTGATGGAGGAAAATAAAGAGAAGCAAATAGCTATCTTCACAGATGCAAAGTCAGCTGTCTCAATACTCAAGAGCAATAACAGCACAGAACTAACTGACCTAAGAGCAGCACTCCATGGTCTATGCCAGAAATCCAAAAAAGTTGTAATACAGTGGATCCCATCACATTGCAGTATACCTGGAAACGAAGAGGCTGACAGACTGGCAAAAGAGGGCGGACGACTACCACAGCCTGACATAGACATAACCTATAATGAGGCAAAGAGGTTGATAAAAAGCACTTATAGAACCAAATGGGAATCTGAGCATCCAGGCCATCAGAAGGATGATGCATATTACAAACTCGACCGAAGAGAACAAGTAGCAATCTTCAGACTCCGCACAGGACATAACAGGCTGAAATACCACTTGTTCAATAAACTAAAGATAGGAGATACTGATGAATGTAATTGTAGAACTGGAAAAATGACAGCAAAACATTTGCTGCAGGATTGCCCAACGTATGCAGAACAGAGAAAGATATTTTGGCCCACACCTGCTTCATTTGAGGACAAGCTCTATGGAGATATCAACAAGCTCAAGTTGACCGCAGCTTACTTTAACTACATACAGGTTGACATTTAAAGGTGCATGAAGACCCAGAGGCATGAAATGAAATATTGCTTGGATAGCAAATCCATTATGTGGAAAGTCCAAATCGAAAGCTCGCTGTGTGGGCTTCATAAAAGGTGGAAAAGTGTCCTAGTGGCACGAAATGGAATATTGCTTGATAGCAAATCCATTACGTGGAAAGTCCGAATCAAAAGCCCATTGTGTGGGCTTCATAAAAGGTGGAAAAGTGTCCTAGTGGCATGAAATGGAATATTGCTTGGATAGCAAATCCATTACGTGGAAAGTCCGAATCGAAAGCTCACTGTGTGGATGTCATCTGCAGACTGCATACTTCTGGTTTCCGGAAGAACAGCCTATGGTGAACGGAAGGCCCAATATACGGAAGTGAGGCTAAGCAGCCATGTGCAGGACGTGACGATTCCTTGGGTGAGCCCAGTACCAGAGCGCTATGTATCGGCTCTGCAAGTATAGAAGCCTCCTTGGATGGCGGGGAATGCCCATGGTCTGCCCCTGCCTTCCCTTGAGGGCTGACCAGGATCTTTGGCTGTTCTATATGGACCAGCTGGGATGGGGGATAACACCACAACAGTGAGAGTCAAACGTCCTAAGAAACCCCCGGGAAGGTTAACCCGGTCAACAAATGCCCGCAGAAGTCGGATGTGTCGGCCTAACAGCGCAGGAACGCAGCTCTGCTGTAAACAGGCACAACGCAATCACATCCGAAAAAAAACTCCGGATGAACGAAGAAGAAGAAGAAGAAATCAAGTTTTAATTTTTGGGAACGGGAATGGGATCATCAGAAACCAACCAACTGGAACGTGAGAAGGGGTTAAATATAAATTAAAAGAAATGCTCCCCACCAGGGGCTGGGCGAAGCCGGGCCGGGTCATCTAGTAATGAAATAAAATATGTAAGAAATGCAATATAGTTTTTAAGTAATGTCAATTTGCAAGGCCTGCAATGGTGGCAGTAGCATTTTTAGACAATATTTAACTTAACAATTGGGTTTTTACTTATGAAATTATACAGTTGGATACAGCTGACAAGACAAATCCAATGGTATCTCAATGAAGACTGTCAATTCAAAGCGGAGTTATTAATATTTTGGCACTCCTCCTATTAACTCCTAATGACGGTCCAAATTATTTAGTGTAAAATTCATCCCTTACAGTGCCTCATTAGCTTATATAATAAAATATACGAACTAAAATATAGAACTGAGAAAATGGAAATATGTACTAATAATATTTCAGTTATATGTGGACATTGTGGCACAAAAGTTGTAACCATGTGGCACAAAAGTTGTAACCACTGTTGGAAACCATGTCCAAACTCTTGTATCGGTATATCCGCGGGGGAAAACAATTATACATATCGGAATGAGCATTGAATACGTTGTCGATCACTTCTGGTTCAGTGTGTGGTGGACTGCAAGACTGATCGATGGATACAATAAAATATATATACACTCCGACGACAGTGTGGGCCTTCCAGGCCCATAAACTTTTATTGTATCCATTGATCTGTCTAGCAGACAAGGATACACTCAAATGTCGATCGGTCTAGTGTCTTGCAGATGAGGATACACTCAAACGGAAATGACCTTGTGAGGCCCTTTAAGAGATGCATTTTACACTAAATAATTTGGGGCTGTCATTAAGAGGAGTGCCAATATTTTTGTGGCATGGTCTATAACCAGGAAGTGCAAAGGAATCTGAGCAAATGAGCAGTTCTACTCACGATTCAGTAAATTGGGAGCTAAGAAATTCTGCCTTCTGTTGTTGCTATGGATTGTTTATTTTTAAATGAACCACAAAGCAACCATATATCATTGCGTCTGGGCTGGTGAGGCCTAACTTTGACATATTATCTATTTTTCTACTTAATTAACAATAAAAAATTGGCTGCCAATTATTTATTATTCAATAAATGTCTGTTGCATTGCTTACGAACCTGGCAAGATGTATATTTTATTATGTTTTTTAGTAAAAGGAAAGTATTGGTCACGTTCCCCTTTCAATAGAAATAAGTTTGTAACTGCTGCATAAATTAAGCAGTCACTTTTGCTAATAATTGATTTCTTCTTCTGCTCTATAATTACACTATTTTGTGTCTAAAAGTGAGAATGCTCATAATTAAATACTAACTTTTTAAACAATCTTAACTTGTTTCACAGTATTTTATTTAAATGTAAATAAATATGTACTGCTGCGCTGCTAAGACAAAAAAAAAGTACTCCTTACAGGTTTGTATAGTCAGGTCTGAAAACTGGCTTTTAAAATTATTTTTAGTCATGCCAACAATGCTGAAAAATTATACAAGTACACAGATAAATTATAGCTACAAATGAAACTTGTCTTCTGTTTTATCTTAGGAGTTAAATTGCTGGTTCTAATTATAAATAAATACAGGTCCGCTATAGTAATTAGTATAGTATGGGTGCCGCCATTTTGAATTTTGTTTTATGATTGCACTACTTCATTTTCATGGTTGTGCTGAATATTTTCTCCCGAACACAAGTAAAGGAGAGAGGTAGAGGCAGACCTAGAGAAATGATGCTGGATGGATTGCGACGGTGGTATGGAGGAATATCAACCACAGAGTTGAACCAGAAAAACCAAAGACCAAGATCTGTGGGGAGCATGAATTCCTATGCCAGTCGGCATGGCACTTGATGATGATGATGATGATACAAATAAAACTGTAAGCCGGTCAATTAAATTTTAGGAATGGACCAAGGACAGGTTTGAAAACTGACTTGACTTTAAAAAATTTTAAGTCATGTCACATATTTAACATTAATTAAAGCAACAAAATACATTTTTCATAGATTGCATAATGTATTACCTAGTATATTTTGCTGCATCTCATCAGGTACATACTGCAGAATTTACACAACATAAAGTAATATAACAAGATATATCTTTCAAGCTGAAATATACACATGTTCGAACATTTCTTCTTTGTGTCTTCGATATTCAAATTCACTACGGGAAAACATTGTTGTGATTTTTAATATAATATAAATGTATACTGATATTCTGTTTAACTGAATGATTCTACTAAATCTCCTAAGTTTATTAATAAAAACCAACACCTGTTCGATATGTTGCGATTCCATGATTATGAATTTCCCAACCATAAAAGGTACACAGTAAGATCACACAAACATTTTGTTATTTTACACCGCTAACATAACACACATTGTTGAAAGTCAACATTTATATATGTAAAAATGAGCACACAGTTAAAAAATGCAGGATAAAGTACCATACATTCAATAATAAACAAGTAAAACTATATACTTCCATACATTATGCCAAAAAAGTGAAACATAGTTTGAGATAGAAACTCATAACTGCACACTAGCATGCAAGATAGAAGACTAACCTTTTGAACCCATGTTAATGCTGTCATTCGCGATTTTCAACCGATAGTTTCAAATGAATCTAATTAGAAACACAGCAGATCTTACGGGCATGCATTAAACCTTCTGCGCACCTGCTGACCTTGAAATTTCCCGAAGCGACCTGTGCGCTGCAGCTTTCAAGACTCCGCTACTTTCGCACTGCACGAAATAACAATTCATGACATTTGCGAAAGGAATGCAATTTATTCAGAGCCGACATGTGAATGGCTCTACAAGCATTAGGCCTCATCATGGTTACACAATATGAATATATCAACGTGATGATAGGTGATGCTAGCATTACACAATCTAAATGATATAGCCCTAAGTTTGCCTATGGCATAGAAAGCTATCGTATTGGTCAAGGATACGTCCGACCTCTCTACCGTCTCCAGTCAGTCTGTCCCGCTACACATAGCGTGGACCAGCACGGGCCCTTTTTCCCTCCGTGCAGTTGCTACTATTGCGTGCCTGGACTGGCCAGCACGCTGGCTGGTGAGTTTGAGTAACCTGACATATCACGGTTACCAGCAACCCAATTGCTTGGGGAAAGCCCTCGCTCATCCGTACTCTTTGCCCTCTGGTCTGATACAAATGTGTCTCCCTGCGAGGTATTAATAGCAGTCGGTGTCTTCCCTGTCTGGGTGTCTCTCTACTAGCCTAGTGTTAACTCCTTACTCCTGTAAGGGCTTATTGGGGATGCTGACAGGGTCCCCCTCCTCTTCGCGAAGTGTTACTTCCCCTTTCTTATCTTTGTAACACTTCTTGGTTCCAAAAGAAAAATTGGTTGTCCCCAATTTTGTCAGCTCTCCAATAAGTATAGAACTTTCTAGTTTGGGGATAGAACAATATCTTCTACCTTCATTCACAGTGTTCTATCTTTTCACTTGGCTGATTTAGTAGCCCATGTTTCAGTATAGTTGGATCTCTAGATATGTCAAGGATTGGTAGTGAACCGGAAACCGTTGTCTTATGACTTACGTCCTGGCTTCTGTCGTTAGACCCTATGTCTCTTGACTTCCACCCATTGACTTTTGTCTTGACCTGTTCCTCATATTGCCCGAAAATGACAACCCACACTCTAGTTGACTCTGTTATGAGTACAACACATGAGCACTAAGTGTTCATGTTCCCATCAATATCCCCTCCAACTCTATACACATAGCTCTACTGTTCACCTTCTCGCTTCCGCATGTGAAAAAGCTATGTTCACTGTTACCTTTAGGTTTCTGATTATTTATTGTGTCCCCTGAATTTCGAGTTATTGTTCTTTGAATTAATTGATGTGTGCAACTTTTATATGTTCGTTTTCCTGTATGTTTGCGTGTTTTCTAATAAACTACAGTGTACTTAATTCTCTAACATGTGTATGCGTTAGTGTACTAAATGTGTGTGTTCCTTCGAGCGCCGCAAATCGGTTTATTGTGGTTACAAACGTTCGTTATTTTTGTTTGTGACCACAACTCCGTTTTCTGAAGCTCAAAGTAGGTTCTCTCTATACTCTGCTAAAGTGTTGCTGTAACACATATAAAACCTTTGACAACACCTTGGAAACACACATGACACAGACAAGTTAAATAAGACCTTTCCAGCGGTGGAAAAAATATTTCCGCTGTCTTTCACTCTCGCTCTCTTTCTTTCAATGTTTACTAAGTTTCCGCATTCTCTCTCCGCATTTTCTCTTCTTTCATTCATCTTTCATTCCCTTTCATACTTTTCTTTCACTCAATCATTCTCTCGTCATTAAAATATGGTTCATAATATGACATACATAAGCAATATATATACATTAAATGATTGGCTGAATTATCACAGTAATCACGCCAAATGACTGTGCGTTTTGTTTGCACACGTCATGTCTGTACATAAATATACATTGTTATAAGGATGGTTCGTTACCGATCCTGACATAGTAACTTCCATACTTTGGTGTGCTGACCTAAATTACCTTCAAGGGAAATAATTTACTACTACTTTCATTTAAGCGAAATGGGTTAATTACCTTAAATGTTACTTGTGACAAAGATGATATTAATTCCTAAATGATTGGCATTGGTTTTGAAATGATATATTAACTAAATGGATGCATAAATGATTATGATTATAAGTAACTTAACTAATATAGGATCTAATAAATGTATTTCTAAAATGGATGTTTTAATAAATGGATTATTAATTAAATGATGGTGATTTCTAACTAAGCAAATGAGAAAGTAAAGTTATATATGCGTTTACATAATTTGCAATAGAATAAATAATAGAAAAATGAAGTTATAGATATTGTAAATAAAATAATAATGTACATATATCACAGTTATATTTCTATATCTAATTACACTAAGTTGACGTCCTCCTCTGCGTTGTGAAGCTAGAGCAAATCTCTTTGTAGACTATACTAACATAGTTCATTACACCAAAGTCTTTACAGCTCTTCTTGAAGGATAGTGTATTAATATAGTTGCTTACCACATCATGTAGGTCCATAGCTAACCCTGTATTGTCATTCGGGGTCTAATCGTTGATTCAATACATTCAATTCGGGGTCTAGCCTTACTATATTGTGACGTTGGTTCACATCCGTTCTTTTCTTTTGGGGTCTTACTATGATGTTGGTTCATAACTTCTGCCATCAATTCGCAGTTAGCGTTGGTCCACAACTTCTCTAGATCAGGTATAAGCTGGGTTCGCTGTCCTATTGGCGTTAGTTGCCATAATCTAAATTACGTGTGTCTCAGCGCATGTTAGTTTTGCGTACGTTCATTACACTTCTATAGCACTGTTCTATTCACACAAGTGAAGTATCAGGCGATAATAACGCACTTACGATATGTCTTATTCACCACACATGGTACTTGGTTATTTAACATTACAGTGTCAATGTTTCTGGTGGTGTATGGTCGCTTCCTTCCTGTAACTCAGGTATTTGAATGGATGAAGGACGACTTAAAATGTCTGCAATCGTATTTAATCTCCCTTTTAAATGTTGGATGGTAAACGTATAATTTTGGAGAATTAAATCCCACCTGTTAATTCAGATTGCCAGATTGCATCACAGACAATGGAGAGTTATCGGCTTGGATTACAAACTGTGCTCCTGCCAAGAAGCGATGAAACTTTCTCACACAATAGATCAAACTCAGGCCTTTCATTTGTGATGCTGAGTATCTTCCTTCAGCAAAAGTGATGTTGCGAGCTACGGGGTGGAACGTCCCGTCGTTGAACTGACCTATGATTCCAGATCTGGATATGGCACTCATATCTGTGCGTAAGAAATAAGTGAGTTTCGGGTTAGGTATACGAAAGGTAGATGGAACAATGACAAAATGTTTCAATTTCGATACCGCACTAATTAACCGTGCATCTTTTACAAATAACTTAGCCGAAGCTTTTAAGATGTTAGAAAAACCACTGATGAATTTCCTATAGTAGTTTGGGACCTGTTTCTTGGTCGTTGGCATTGTTACATTTAGACATTTAGTGACGATACTGTCATCAATTTTCAATTGGCCCCTGCAGATGTTATGACTCAGGAAGTCAATTTGTTCCATGCCCAACTCTATTTTGGACGGCTTAGCTATGAGTCCACACAATCTCACGCTGTTGAAGACCTGTCGACGTTTCGTTAGGTGTTTTGTCCCGTCTTTCGTCTGATTGCATCTGTTATTTCTATATGTCGAGATATTTGTCGCAGTTGTGTTTACTGTCGGAACTGGTAGTTCCATGTCGTCCAATACTGTTGTGCTACTACTTGTGTGTGCTGTTATCTGGCTACGTGTGTTTGCGTTGTCGCTGTTGTGTGTCGCCTTACCTAGTGAAGTTGAGTTGTGTATGTCTGTCGTCTCATTGCTTGGTGTTGGTGCATTCTGTTCGTCTGTCTGCTGTTCTTTTTGTGCAACGTTAGGTTTCAGGATGTTGATATGAAATATCTCTAAGGGTTCTTTTATCGATATTTCATTATCCGCATCTGATATTTTGAGTTTAACGTTGAGAGGCCCTTGGCAACATGTTAGTACCATGTTATGTGTATCGGTTAGTTGAATCACAGCCTTTTGGTTCGGTTTAAGGTGAATCGTTTTAGTACCCTCGTTTGGATAGTTATGGTTTCCATTACTCGACACCTGCATTAGGGGTCCAGTAATATCGACCGCTATACTTTCAAGTGGTCTAGATGCTATCACTGAGTTTTGCACTTCGGCCTCTACATGTTCTTTCTTTCGTACCTGATGTTGACACACATTACAAGAGCGACAGAAAGATTTTATGTCCGAACAAAATTTCGGCCAGTAAAATTGTGATAGAATTCTGGCTCGCGTTTTATGATAGCCCAAATGTTCAGCAAACGGTGGTGAATGTGCGATTTTTAGCACCTTTTCCCGGTATGTTACAGGTAACACCGTCTGCTGAATTTCATGGTTATTATATGAGTAATAACGCATGAGAATTCCATTAACCTTTTTAAAGTACCAGGAAGAATTTTTAGAAACTTTCTTTCGCTCACATAACAAGTTAAAATATGGTGTGAGTGTTTGGTCGGTGCTTTGTGCCTCGCTCAACTTTTGGCGAGTAGTGTTGGTATCTGCACCACTTGGTGTTAGTAGCTGTAGAGTTTTATTTTGTAAGTCAGTATAACTTATTTCTGTATCTGACTTAGTTACAGCGTTGACCCTGTGTGTTTCATTCCAGGCTTTTATGTTGTCGTCTGTACATTCTTTCAATGCATCAAGACATCCCAAAATAAGGTCCGTACATGGATTTTGGAGGATAGCGCACGTAAATGTGCCGGTAAGGAACGGGGTATTGATATGCGCTTTTGCCAGTGGATATTTCTCGATGGTACCCGAGAAAGTACGGCATTTGACAAATTCACCCGTATAATCTTCTGTTCTAGCAAGTTCTCTTCTTAATCCCAGTATAGTACAGCCGCTATCAACTAAGCATTGGCATGGTTTACCATTGACCTGTGCATCGTAGAACTTAAGGTTACCTCTGGAGGCACATGCTGCATTAGCTTCTTCATTTGAACATGATATTACGTGTCCACATTTCAATCTCCCCTCCGCATGAAACTGTTGGCATACTTTGCACGTCTTAAAGTTTAAAATATCGGTTACTGACGCTACATTCTGACATTCATTCGTTGGCAATACATTGACAAGTTCAGGATCTATGTCACTATCATCGTCTGATGATGTATCGATGAGGGCTGCGTTGTTTGCCTTCATTTTCTGTCTCCCAAGACACCTATTGCTATAATGGCCATAACTAGAACAAAAATAACATTTTACAGCACGTTTAAACGATGATCTCCTGCTTTCTTGCTTCTTTAACACTTGTTCTAGGTGTGCCGGATATGTGGGGTTTTTATCACACATCGAATATGTTGGGTGAAACAGATTGCAATAAATACATTGAGGTGGTTTCTGATATGGTTTGTCCTTCTTACTATAGTCTTTCTGTTTGTAGGATCTATCAGGGACTCTGTTTGCAAAAGCTGTAATTTCTGTGTCATATGATGTAGTTTTGAATATGTCCCGATTCGAGGAAAAATAAGCTGACCCCCGTTTCTCTAATTGTTGAATGGAATCAATGTCTGACTGTTGTAAGAACTTAGCAAAAGGGGTAGGTACTGTCGACACAACTTTGTCCATTACTATTAGCTCTTCAAGTTTTTCATAACTGTTACCTACTTTAGCCGCCTTAGTCCATTTTTTAAATGTGCTCTGCACGTTAGAAATGTAGTCTAAGAACGTTTCAGTTGCTTTTGGTTTAATCTGTGAGAATTGAATTTGGTAACCAGTAGCGTCCAAAAGAAAATGTTGCATTATCCTATCGTGTATGTACTGGTAATTGTTTCTAAGATCAGTAGGTATGGATTCTATTACTTTTAAAGGCTCCCCACTCAAGTTCCTCATGTATATCATTGCCCAATCCTCTAAAGGTATTTTCTGTGTTTTTAGTTGGAACTCTATATTTTCAGTCCATGCGCTGATTGAATCACCTACAGTGTATGGTTTAATGAGGCCTTTGTATTTACTGAATTTGTTCTGTTCTTCTTGGCTCTTTTGTTTGCTAGAGGCTATTTGTATGTTAGAATCTACCTCCATTTCCTTCATCTTTAGCTTAGTAGCCTCCTCGATCTCTTTCATTTCTTTTTGATGTTGTCTTTCTAATGCTCTTTCATCTCTGTCAAGAGCAGCTTTTCTTTCTGTTTCTTCCTTATACTTTTGGTCTGCCCATTTTTCTAGTTTATCTCCAGTGTGGCCCATGGCGATGCCCGCCTGGATACATTCATTTAGTGACGCCATTTTGTGGCGTAATGTTAGTTCAAAATGATAATATAATAATATGCACAGAATAGTATACAATAATGTGTTAGTACATGTACATCATATTCTGGAAAGGAAGATGCATGATTACGTTAGAGCATATCGAAATATTCGGAAAATATACTCATCTAATTTGTTGGACAGTGCGGTACTTGGGATGTTCCACCGCAGTCTTTCACACTACACACTGGTTTGATTCGCTGACACACGGCTGCGTTCTGGTTGGTAGAGCAGCAACAATTAGACACACGCTTACGTTGTAAATACAAGCTCACAATTCATCATATTTTATCAAATATTTATATTTCATAATGATGTTACTATAATTTCCTATATCATGCGATTGGTGAATGAGAATGTGATAAATAGTGATAGATGGTATTAATGATGAATGATATGATCGTCTGAATGATTGTTAGATGATAAGTGAGATGATTAGTCGTATGGCCGTCAATGTCGTCTTGTCTTCGCCGTTTGACTCTGGCGTACCTTCGTTCTAGGCTGCAGTTCGTCGCTACTCTATTTAATGATTTCGTAGAATGGTGACATTGATGGCTGTATCACACGCAATGAAATGTACACGGTGGTTACGATGGTGATGTTCACTGATGATCTTATACATTTCAATTGCTTTTAATTTAATAACATACTTTCAAATTAATATTGGTAGAATTTCACACTTTACCGATCTAATTTGTCTCACTTGTGGTTCACACTCCACAACTTGGGCGATCGTATAATTCACCACAAGAAAACATTTAATTTATAGCATGTATCACAATAATATTTGTATTACTTTGCAATATATCATACATCACAAATGTCGAAATGTGCATTGAACTAATTCTGGCACAGAACTTTGTAATATTTATCGATAGTTAGCGTTCGTTTAGTGGTTTATAATACCACTTGCATGTTGGTGTTAACTGCTCGTCGAATATTACTACAACTGCCTGCTATGGCTGTTCAGAAAACGTTCACTGAAATCTGACAGTAATTGTACTGCTGGCGTTCGTTCAATGTGTTCTGACCTTAATTCGCAGCTTGCGTTGGTTCTTTGACCATTCTGACACCAATTCGGGGTCTAGCCTGTCAGCGACCTGTGCGCTGCAGCTTTCAAGACTCCGCTACTTTCGCACTGCACGAAATAACAATTCATGACATTTGCGAAAGGAATGCAATTTATTCAGAGCCGACATGTGAATGGCTCTACAAGCATTAGGCCTCATCATGGTTACACAATATGAATATATCAACGTGATGATAGGTGATGCTAGCATTACACAATCTAAATGATATAGCCCTAAGTTTGCCTATGGCATAGAAAGCTATCGTATTGGTCAAGGATACGTCCGACCTCTCTACCGTCTCCAGTCAGTCTGTCCCGCTACACATAGCGTGGACCAGCACGGGCCCTTTTTCCCTCCGTGCAGTTGCTACTATTGCGTGCCTGGACTGGCCAGCACGCTGGCTGGTGAGTTTGAGTAACCTGACATATCACGGTTACCAGCAACCCAATTGCTTGGGGAAAGCCCTCGCTCATCCGTACTCTTTGCCCTCTGGTCTGATACAAATGTGTCTCCCTGCGAGGTATTAATAGCAGTCGGTGTCTTCCCTGTCTGGGTGTCTCTCTACTAGCCTAGTGTTAACTCCTTACTCCTGTAAGGGCTTATTGGGGATGCTGACAGGCATCACCGTTGACAACAAAGATGCTCATCATCATCAAGTGCTGTGCCGACTGGCGTAGGTGTTCATGACTCTCCACAGATCTGTCTTTGGTTTTCTGGATCAACTCTGCCATTGATATTCCCTATGCTATTTCTAATCAGAGATTCAGATATTAGTTATTACTTTATTTATGTTTCTTTAATATTCCGTGGCAGAAAGGATAAGAGTGTTCAAGGCTCTAGCTATTAAACTTCTGGTAGGGTTATGTTGAGGTAGCGGGATCATTTCTTTCACATGTCAGTTTGGACTTAACCCTGACTTCTCGTTCAGAAAGCAATGGCAAGCTACTAAACGTAAAGTTGTCTAGATAATCAATCTGGAGTTTGGGGTTGATCACAACATATAGCACAGAATATGGCACTCTTTGGTAATGATTCAGTTCACATAAAATCCAAACATTCAGTGAATCTTTCAGCCCCAGGCCATTGTTTCTTTGCTCCATCAAAGGCACAGGATCACAAATGAGACATCTTGTTTCCACCTGAGAAATATTATATTATTGCATTACCCTTGGGCATTGGGTTGGAGTAAAGTTAGTGAAATACCGTAGTAAAACCTGCCTAAAGTCTGTAGAGGAAACACGAACACTAAACAGAGCTAGTCAACATGTGCTGTGCTGAGTCATGTCCAGTTGCCATCCTTATATGTCTCAACATAAATGTGAAGTTCCATCAGCAGTCTTGAAGACCTCACAGATTTCTGAATTTTGTCAGAGGAAGGAAAGCTTTACAACAGCCTCTACAGAGATGTACTTTGGTACAGGATGAGATGAAATCTCTGCACCAGGGGTGGGAAAACTACGGCCTGTGAGCTGCATGCGGCCCAGCAACTGATATTATGCGGCCCTCGAGGGCAAACCTAATATTAGTTCTTTATTGTCGCACTGCACTTTGCATGCTGTAATGCGAATTTCAAGTAAACATGCTCTAGATTTCAAGAATATTGTCAAAAATCGCAAGCGATTACATACATCTCATTAGAAATCAACAATTGTAGTGACAATGTAGTCGGTTTGTGTCTAAATTAAAACCATTGATAGATAATTAAAAACAATTCATTTTAATAAGAAAAATTGTAAAATCTTGTTAACAGATTAGTAAAAGTTTTTGTCCATATTGTAAAATATGATGCATAAGTGTATAAGTCAAATAAAATTGCAATAATTAGTTATTTATACTGTTTAATAACCTATAAATAATTCATAATTACTTATTGTGATAGGTTGCCGTAAACAAAGTGGACATAACATATAACCCCCCCCCCCCCCCCTCTCCCGCTTTACACTTGACAATGTCGCCCACGCACAAAAAGTTTTCCCACCCCTGCTCTACACCAATCAGATGCTGAGAGATGTTAGCATTCTTCATGTTTAGATCATCTGAACTCAATACATAGAGCTTAAAGCTCAGTCTGTCAGATGACCACCATATCAAATGCATTTATAAATGTTATGTTTGATTAAATATGTCACTCATCAATCCTTTCAGATTGACTGTGTTCAGTTCCACCAAAGAGATTCTCACTGGGATCCCAGTCTTTGATAAGATGGACAGTAAAACACCAGCAAGTTTCAAGATAGAAGAACCTGAAGTATATATAGAATACCCAGGTCAAGGTTAGGATAAGTGAAATATAACAATTGAATATATGCTTCAATTCATCTTCTTTTCCTTCTTCCCCTCCCACCCTTAAAAAAATTTTCTTTCTCCCTCATTCTCTTCCTCATGTTTCTTTTCCTTTTTTCCTTCTCCTCATGTTTTTCTTCCTCTTCTTCTTCTTATTCGTCATCTCACCCTCCACTTTCTCCTTTACCTTCTGCTTTTCTGTTGCATCTTCTGCTCCATGTAATAGAATATGACTCAACAGCCTGGATCACAGCATTCAAACCCAACACAGGGCATTGACCTGAAGTACAAAATGCTGACCACAGAATAATTACAGAAGGGATGATGATTACATCAATGCAGACAATACAACACATCAACATACATACTCTGAAAGATGGACAGCAGAAGAACATATCTGGGCACACTGAGAATCTTCTGTTTGTAAAGCTGTCTACATTAGCTATGGGAGGGAAGGAATGGCCACTATTCCTCTGTGCACTCAGGCCTCCCAAACCTTTTGATACCCCCGGCATTTCACATACACAAAAGCATTTTTCCTCATACGGGAAAGGGTTTTGTGTTTGCAGGTTTTTAATCCCGGGGGATAGGAAAAACTTTTTGGACCACAATTGTAGCACTCCCCCTCCAAGCAATAAAAAATGGACTGACTGGATATGTGAAGAGATTGGTTTCTCTCATGCAAGCAAAAAATTTTTTTTTGAAAAAACACAAATAATGTTGGGAAAAAATAATGAACAAAAATTTATTTTTGGGGGCACCCCCCACCTCTAGGGAATTTTCCCTTCTTTTTCTTCTTTCGTTCGCTTGGGAAAAATATGTCAAATTTTCGGCAATGCCCGTCTCTTGCATGAATTGAACGGGTTTTTTTCGGGTTCACACAGGGGTCCAAAGAGTTTATTTTTCCACTGTCGTCTCTTTTAGGCCAAAGGGGTTTTTGCCTAGATATGTTTTTATTTTGGGCAGTTTTGGAGTTTTGGCTCTGCGTCTGCGACCCCCAATCCCCATGTGCACAGGGCGTTTAAACCAATCTTTTAATTTTTGTATACATGTGCATCCCCGAAATTTTATTGTGTCCTGTTCTAAAGGCGCAGAATAATGACTTGTTCGGGTCTGTCCATAAAGGGTTGGTAGTCTCTTGACAGGTTTTTGGTGGTTTTTTCTGACTATTTGATCATTTCTTTTCTTTTTGGGTGGTATGTAAGGGGCACATCGGGCTTTTTCTTTTTTTGGCTCCTTCCTTACCCAAATTTTGATCAGCTCTGTCGTTTCCGGGTACTCCACAGGGGAGGGAAATCCACTGTATGGGATTTTATGCTGACTGCAAAGGTTCGAAAATTTAATTTTTCCCTTTTAAAACTGGCAATTTCCCAGAGAGGAGCGCCTCGAGTATTTGTTTTTTTTGCTTCTGTTGGGGTAGACCACGGGTTTGTGTACCATTGCTGTTTTTAGTAATTTCTCTGTTCCCTATCTTGTTTGGGCCCTCATTTCGGAAATCTATTTTTTAAGGGCATACTTTCCTGTGGGTTACTCTGGTTTGTGTCCCTATTTTATTTGGGTTTTTCTATGTACCCTCCCCGCCCCTTTCCTTTTCTAACAGCATTTTTTGCTGACGCCTCTGGGGTAGACCGGACCCAAGGTTCCTTTGGGTATTCTTCATAAAGGAAGCTGAGAGGGGCCCTGTTCTCCCGCTGCACACTGTTCTGTTTTTTCCTTTTTTCAAATATTCCTCTCATTTTTTTGTCTGGATTTGTAAACAAATAGTCCTATCTCATCTTTCCATGGAGTTCGCTCGGGGAAAAAAAGTTTGTTAGGGAGAAAACCAAACTGTGGGCAGTTTTCCTTTTGGTTTTTCTCTGAAAGGGGTCTTTTGGGCCTGGTGGATAAAACTACTTTTTTAAAACCGCCCCCTTTGGGGTTTGGGTTTTTTAAAATCTTTTTTTTCTAGGGGGGCCCTGGCAACTGAGGAACTTTTCTGTTTTGTTTTTAGGGGTTTTTTCGTATCTCTGCCCCTCCCCTTCAGTGCCTGTGTCCTCCCCTTTCTTCTCCATTTCCCATAGGGGGTTTATCTCATCCCTCCTGTTTGACCCCCTAAGTTTTCTTTTATTTTGCACCTTGTCCAGCTCTTGTATGTGGTTTTTTTATGCTGAACACCACGCAGGGGTTTACCCATATTCCGGGGGTTTTTCGTTTTGCCCCTGTTGGTAAACTTTGCCTTTAAATATTTTCGTACTGGCCCTTTTTCCCCCTGTGGTTTCCCCCCTTAGCTTTTCTCAGATGGGTATTTTTTCCCTTTTGGCCCTTTTTTCTTTCTTCTTTGTTGGTTCTTTCCCCCCATTTTACTTGCCCCTCAAATGTTTTCTCCAAGGTTTTTTGTTGGTTCTTTATTTTTCTCTTAAGGGGGGTTCCATTTATCTGGATGATCCCTGCCTTTTTTTTGGAGAGAGGGTAAATAGGGTTTGGGGCTGGGACTTTTCAGTGTTTATGCTGACACACCATCTTTTTTTGCCCATTTTTGCAAAATTTATCTACCGCTCTTTTTAGCAATTTTTGGGGGGCCATTTTATTCATATTCATTTTTTGCTCCAAAAAACCCCGGGCATTTGGGGTACATTTTCCCCGGGGTTAATTTCCCTTTTCGGTTAAAATTTAGGGGAAAAAAGATCATTGAATGAAGATTTAGAAAAAATGGGGGGGGACAAGACCCCCGCCCTGGGGGGCCCCGTGACGGGAGTAGTACCTTTTTTTTGCTCTTTTTAATTTCCCTCTAAACTGTACCCGGGCTCTTCTGTTGTGCAAGTATGCTTTCCCCAATTTGTACAATTTTTTCCCTTTTGACTTTGCAGGGTTTTTCATTTTCCTTTTACAACCTTCTTTCCCAGACTTTTTTTCAAAGGGGGTTTCCTTTAGATCTATCCATTGGCCAAAAAGCACCAGCTTCTTCTTTTTGGGAAAGCAAAACCTCAATTTCTTGGAGAGGGGGTGGGGGGTCTGATCTTCCGTAGAGTACACTGCCTAAAGCCAGCCTGCTGTGGCACAAGGATGTTTTTAAATTTCAATGGGACCACTTTCAAATCTGTGTTTTTATGATTGGCGCCCCCAAGGGGTTTTTTTCAGAACAGCTGTGGGGGCTAATTGGTTTTTGTACTAGAGGGAATGGAAAACCCTCTTTTTCCCGGGTTTTTTTGGAGGGGGTTTTCATGATTGGCCCTTTTCTCCCAGGGTTTTTTGAACCACTGCCTAAAGGTTTCCCCTTTTTTGAAGATCTGCAAAAAACTTTTTTTTCCTCTGTTTTCCCAGGTTTTCCCGTCATTTCATTTGGGGATTCAGCTTTCCGGGGGACTTTCTCATTTTCAAGGGTTTTGTAAAATTTGGTATCCAGGGTTCACTGATTGTTTTTTCATTTTTCACCCAGTCCCATTATTCCCCTTTTTTTGGATTTTCTTTCTTTTCGTCAAATTTTTTTGGTTTTTCCGTTCAAAATTTTTAAATTTTATTTTTGGGGCTCCGCAAAAGGGCCCCCTTTTCCCCTTTTGTTTTTTTTTGTCGTTTTTCGAATTTTCCCTTGGGGTTTCTCCTTAACTTTTTTTATTGCTTTAACTTTTCCGTTCCCAAAAGGTTTAGGCTTGTTTTTCCCGTTAAAATTTTTCCTTTTTTAGGCCGCAAATTTTGGGGTTTTTCCCCCTGTTGTTTCTTTTAAGCTGGTTTTTAAATTGTTCCACTTTCCCTTTTGGTCTCTTTCTTTTTAAACTCCTGCCCCCTTTTCCAAATTTTCCCGTTTTAACCTCCCGCTTTGGGTTTAAAAATTTTCTTTTGGCATCTTTTATTTTGGTCTTTTGGGTGGGTGTGGTTGGGTTTTTTTCCCCCACCTTCCCAAAATCATTTTTTTTGAACTTTCCCGGGGTTTATTTTTTCCAGTAGGGGGATTTGTTTTTAGGGCCCCCCTCTTTGGGTTTTTTCCACCTTCCCGGAATGGCTTATTTTTCCCAAATTTTTCAACTGTTTAATTTTTGGGCCCCCCCAATTTGGGTTTCCCCCCCAGTTGGCTGGTTCCATGGTTGTAAAAGCCCAGTCTTTTTTTGTAAATTCCAACCCCCGAGGGGGGTTTTTGTTTCACCCTTTTCAACTAAATTTTCTACCGGTTTAGGCCCCCGTGCCGATGGTCACTGCCCCCCCCCAATTGTTTTCCCCCCCCAAAAAATTTTTTTTTTTGGTTTAAAAATTCCCCTCCGGGGGGGGTTAATTAAAACCGGGCAGGTTTTAATTGGTAGGGGTGCCATGATTCGAAATTTAAAAATTTGGGGCGGACCGGCCCCTTTTAATTTTTTAACCTGAAATTTTTATTTTTTCCAAGGGGCTTATCCCCCCTTTTTTCTGGGCCATTTGGTCAAACGCCCCAGCCCCTGGAAGGGGTTTTTTTTGAAATTTTTTGCCAAAACCCCAATTTTTTTTTTCTTTTTAGTTTTTTAAATTTCCAGTTTTTTTTCCCGTGGGCCCCTTTGGAATTGTTAAATTTTTCCCTTTAGATTCCCCGATTATTTTAAGTTTTTTGTTTGTACCAGCCCCCTTTTTCCCTTTAGCCCCCTTTGGAAATTTTGGGAAGGCCATGATGGGGGTTATTTCAAAAAGGGCCCCGTTCCCCCCTTTTTCCCCGCCTTTGGGGCCCAAAAAGGGGGGAACACCTTTCCCGATTTTTTAAGGCATATTTTTTTTTGGGTGATTTCTTTGGCCAAACCCTTTTTTTCTTTGGTCCGCCCTTTTTTTGGTCTCCCCCTGCTTCCCGGGGCATTTTTTTTAAAGTTTTCCTTTAGTTGGAGTGTCCGCCCCCTGGCCCAAAACGGGCCCCTTTGGGGGGCCCTTTGGGGGGGCATTTGGGGGGGGGGAAAAAAAAGGTTTTTTTTTTTCCCCCCCCTTTGCATTTTTTTAACCCCCTCAAATTTAAATTTGGGACAAATGTTTCCCTTTTTTTTCCCCCGGGGCCAGGGACTCGCCGTCGCCCCTTCTCCTGTTAGTTTAAACGGGCCCGCCACGTGAAGGCCAGGAGTTGGGACTTTTGCTGCATAGGTTATGTATTCACGAGCCATTGAGGTATTTAAGCAATGTTGGGCGCTCACCCCAACACCGCGCCTCGGCTACATACAGCAACATTTGGAACCCATCTATGGAGATGATCTGAGAGAAGTAGAAACTTTTAGAATAGGCAGAAAAGTACTGATCTCGAAGCTGCTATGGCCTCTACTCATCTATGATGTATGCACAAGCACAATAGAGGCAATAGAAAGAAAAGTCAACAAGGCCACAAGGAAATTGCTGGGACGACTGCCACCAGGTCTATTGGATGTAGCGTTGTACTCAAAGAAGTCCAAACTCATGCTCCCGTTCAAGTCTGTTGTAGAGGAATACAAAGTCGGAAAAGCCAAGCTCGTGATGATGCTGCGCAAGTTCCAAGATGAAACAGTCAGCGCCTCCCAGCCGGCAGAAGACAATGGAGGGTTGATGAGGCAGTTGAAATTGTCACACAATTCACTCCAATTAAAGGAAGTTTTGGGACACACCCAGTTGAACAGACAAGGGTTTGGTCGCTGAAACAACACACAGTGGTGGTAAAAGGTGTCGGCCAGGCAGTGCAGAGATATGGTCCAGGAAATTCATGAAGGAGAGGACAAGCATGTGCAGAAGGCTGTGCAGCAGCCACAGCAAGGTCAGTGGGTCTCATGGGAGGGGACTCTGCAGAAGTCCCTCTCATGGAATGGTGTGTGGTGCTTACCACCGTTGAGAATAAGCTTAGTTGTTAGATCACTACGATCTCCTGCCATCATCTGCCAACCTGGTTAGATAGAGTATATCAGACTATCCAGCATTCCCTCTCTTGAAGCAGTATGCATGACCCAAAGGATTCAGACCATAGAACACATACTGTCTGCATGCAGGGTGGCCCTCAGGCAAGGCTGATTCACATAACAAGGTTTTCACCAAACTAGCAGTCATTGTGGATGTAGCAAGACTTCAGGCAAACGAGGGGGCTGTTGTCAAAGCCAGGTGGATATGCTTTGTTAAAGCTGGGCAAAAGCCGAATAGCAGAGTCGACTGCCATGACAGTCTGCCATCCATCCTCAGGGGTGCTGAAGACTGGGAGCTGGCAGTGGACCTGCATGGCAGAGGCAGATACCTAGTGGGAATCCTGAAGTTTCAGTTACGACCAGACATTGTGGTATGTTCTCCAGCGACAGTTTTACTAATCGAGCTGACTGTTCCATTTGAGTCAAGAGTCAAGGAGCAGCACACCTATAAGATGGAGAAATACAGTGACATGGTCGCAAGTCTCAGACAAGAAGGATATAACATCAGACTATTCACCTCTGAGATAGGCGCAAGAGGCCTTGTTACCAACACCGCATATAATGTGCTGAAACAGCTAGGTGTGAAAGGAGAAGCAAGAATACGGTCACGTATAAGATTGGGTGAGACAGCGGAGAAGGCTACAAGGACACACTGTAAATGGTTCAGCTTTGCATGCAGTGTGAGTCATCATCTCTCAAGAAGAATCTCAGTAACACCGAAACCTTTCCAGAAGATTGCAACCTCACAATGAGACTGAAACAACAGCCACATTCTCGTGCCAATCCGGGAGCCACCCCACCAGGGAAGAACAGGGCACCCAAGCTGGGTATAGCCATCACCCGGATCGGAAGCCACCCTACCAGGGAAGAACAAGGCACCCAAGCTGGGTATAGCCATCACCCGGATTGGAAGCCACCCCACCAGGGAAGAACAGGGCACCCAAGTTGGGTATAGCCTTCACCTGGATCGGAAGCCACCCCACCAGGGAAGAACAGGGCACCCAAGCTGGGTATAGCCATCACCCGGATCGGAAGCCACCCCACCAGGGAAGAACAGGGCACCCAAGCTGGGTATAGCCATCACCCGGATCGGAAGCCACCCCACCAGGGAAGAACAGGGCACCCAAGCTGGGTATAGCCATCACCCGGATCGGAAGCCACCCCACCAGGGAAGAACAGGGCACCCAAGCTGGGTATAGCCATCACCCGGATCGGAAGCCACCCCACCAGGGAAGAACAGTGGCACCCAAGTTGGGTATAGCCATCACCCGGATCGGAAGCCACCCCCCAAGGGAAGAACAGGGCACCCAAGCTGGGTATAGCCAGCACCCGGATCGGAAAGCCACCCCACCAGGGAAGACAGGACACCCAAGCTGGTATAGCCATCACACCGGATCGGAAGCCACCCCACCAGGGAAGAACAGGGCACCCAAGCTGGGTATAGCCATCACCTGGATCGGAAGCCACCCCACCAGGGAAGAACAGGGCACCCAAGCTGGGTATAGCCATCACCCGGATCAGAAGCCACCCCACCAGGGAAGAACAGGGCACCCAAGCTGGGTATAGCCATCACCCGGATCGGAAGCCACCCCACCAGGGAAGAACAGGGCACCCAAGCTGGGTATAGCCATCAACCAGATCGGAAGAGTCATCCAAAGTTGAACCTCCACTGCCAATCGCCGGTAACGACCGCTTGTGGTGGAATAGTACATCTTGCAAGGACCATGTCCCACAGCGATAACAGGGGTCCAGGCGGAGGCCCAAGCCTTATTAGAAAGAGCCCAGAGAAAGAGCTGGCTTTCACTGGGAGCACACTGGAGGGTGGATCCGCAAGCCGTGAACGGGGCATGCAGAAGGCAACATGACAGCAATGACGTCTACTGACAGGCATAGCTAGCCACCAAGGTAGACGAGAAGACTGGGCTACTGCCGGAGGAAGAAGCTGGCTTTCCCATGGTCAGTCATGGGCAGTGTCAACTTCGTCCCGTGGGGGTGGGATGGCTTCTGGGCAGTCACCCTAAGCGGTGTCGACAATGGATGGGAGAAAAACGTCTCCCTCTGTGGGATTCATGACCCAGACAGGCCTGCACCCTGAGAGTATAAACAAGGTAAAGGGGCCATATCATTCGGCAAGTGGGGGGACCTCTTCTGCTGATCAGAAACTTCTTGTTGAAGTTTTTACTACTAGAACATTTCTTTAAAATGATTGAGGAGGATGTTTCATAAGAGTAAACACTGGCAAGATCATACAAAGGGAACTAGAATAATTTCTTGTTTTAGAGCAGTCTGTAGCACTTCAGCGTGCACTTCGAACCTTGCCCACAGATTTACAACCATCAATCAAGATAATGTTCTTCACAGACTGTAGGTCACTCCTGGAGGAAGTACAGAACACTACTGTATGAAATAAGATCTAGGATCAGCAATCTTCAACAATTCTCAATTGTTATCATCCATATCTTCCTCTCACTATGGAATTACAGGGAATGGGACTCCTGGCTGAGCAGCAAAGCTGATGAAATTCAAGGCTTTGCTGACAGACATGATATGAAAAACTTCTATGACTCACTGAAAGCGGTCTATGGTCCTACATCACCAGGCATAGCTCCCCTCCTCAGTGCAGATGGGGGAAAATTGGTCACAGATAAGAAAGAAATCCTTCAACGCTGGGCAGAGCATTTCAGAACATCTTAAATGCAACTTCCTTCTTCGATGATGAAACCATCAACTGCCTTCCTCAAGTTCCCACTAATGATACACTTGATGACTTGCCAACCATAGTGGAAGTAAACAAAGCCATCCAGCAACTTTCCATTGGAAAGGCACCTGGTCCTGACTCCATCCCAGCAGAGATATACAAGGCAGGTGGGCCGGTCCTAATAGAGCAGCTTCACCAAGTCTTTACAAACATATGGGTGAACGAGACCATGCCACAAGATTTCAAGGACGCGTCAATAGTCCACCTTTACAAACGTAAAGGAAACTGCCAATCCTGTGACAACCACCGAGGCATCTCCTTGCTCTCAATTCGCAGGGAAGATACTCGCCAGAATTCTTCTCAATCGCCTCACGGCCCATCTCGATCAAGGTCTTCTTCCTGAGAGTCAATGTGGCTTCAGAAAAGAACGAGGAACTGTTGACATGATTTTCGCTGCAAGGCAGCTGCAAGAGAAATGTCAGGAACAGAACTGCGAAATGTTCTCCACTTTCATTGACCTTACCAAGGCTTTTGATACAGTCAGCAGAGAAGGACTGTAGAAGATTATGGCGAAATATGGCTGTCCACGAAAGTTTGTCCAAATAGTGCGGCTATTTCATGATGATATGCAGGCAAGAGTACAGGAAAATGGTGAACTGTCTGAGCCCTTTCCTGTCACCAATGGAGTGAAGCAAGGATGTGTCCTGGCACCAACACTGTTCAGCCTCATGTTTTCAGCTATGTTGACGAATGCCTTCGAGAACAACGACATTGGAATAGACATCAACTACCGCATGGATGGAAAGTTATTCAATCTCAGAAGGCTGAAAGCTAAAACCAAAACTAACAGCGACACCGTCAGAGAGCTGCTGTTTGCTGATGATTGCGCTCTATATGCCAACTCAGAGGCGGACATGCAACATAATGTTTCAGCTTTCTCACATGCCTGTGCCAACTTTGGGCTCAATATCAACTTGGAGAAGACTGTAGTTATGTACCAGCCAGCTCCAGGGAATAATCACACCGTGCCGAATATCAAGGTGAACGGTCATAGACTAAGTGTTGTGGACAAATTCACCTATCTTGGCAGCACTGTGTCACAAGCTGCCACAATTGATGATGAAGTGAATGCAAGAATCTCCAAGGCCAGCGTGGCCTTTGGCAGACTGTACAAGAATGTATGGGACAGAAATGGAATAAGCCTGCAAACAAAGCTGAAAGTCTATAAAGCAGTTGTATTATCCACACTGCTATATGCTTGTGAAACCTGGACTGTTTATCAGCGACATGCTAGGAAATTAAACCACTTCCACACAGTCTGCCTTAGGAAGCTATTGAAGATTAAATGGCAAGACAAGATCCCAGACACTGAAGTTCTAGAAAGAGCGTCCATGCCCAGTATCCACACTCTACTAATGAAAAATCAGATTCGCTGGGCTGGTCACTTAACTCGTGTGCCAGATCACAGGCTTCCTAAACAAATTTTTTTTACGGCGACCTACATTGTGGTAAACGCTCCCAGGCGGCCACAGGAAATGCTTGAAAGACACTGAAAATATCACTGAAAGCTTTTGGAATTCATCTTGACACCTGGGAGACTGCTGCTAAAGACCGTAATTCGTTGCATACATCATTACATAAGGGGGCAGTCACTTGTGAAGCAATCAGGACTGCAAGAGCTGTGAAGAAAATGCAGGAGATCCTCCTCCTGGAACGTCAAGCATTCTTTGCCCACATTGTCAAAGGACATTTCGAGCCAAAATAGGCCTTATCAGCCATCTTAGAACTCACGGCTCCATACTTTCAACCCCACTGGATGAAGTGAATGACCATCATCATTCTTGATGGACAAACAACACAGGGAATGAATAGCTGACAACATCTCTGGCACTCATTTCACTAGGCTGGATTGAGTTACTGATCAGAAATAAAATTTGGGTCCTAACACTACTAACAGATTGACTCTCAAACCACTGAATATAAAAGCAAGATTTGCCTTTCCATGACATGCCACTTTTATTTGTACCACAAGTATTGTTTCAGACAAGAAAGTAATTCTGTTTATGAATGTGATGAAATGCCAATATTATTTATTTTTGTTAGCTGCTTCGACAGCTTGATATTAACAGACCTATTGAGTGATAACTTTATCAATATACAGTACATGTTTTTATGTTAGATTGCACTTCCATTGTGTAATTGTTCATATGTTAGATTTATCTGTTTGTCTGTTACATTTTATGCACACTTATCACCTGTTCTTCAGTTAGCATGCAGTCGCCTGCTAGCAATTCTTCAAATGTAATTTTACATTTGCAATAATCTTTCATTCAGACTGCACTATCAAATCTGATTGTAGTCTGTTACCTGGTGTATCTTCTTATTAACCAAATATTTATTATAATGTATTTCAGAAATACGTCCTCCATTTGAAAGATGTCCTTCCATGGAAGACATTACATCAAAGTTTCAATACAATTGTGGATATGACAGGTGGCATAATTCAAGACATCGTTCACAAGAACACAAACTCACGATTGCCTGAAAATAGTTATGAGACATCACTGAACCAGAACAATGGTTGTCAAATGTCAGAGAATGTCTCTTCTGTGGTTGAAATCAATGAAAAACTATCTTTGATTAATGGGATTTGTCAGATACAGAATGTAGAGACACTAGTAAAACATACACAGGCCTCTGAGAACCTACTACATGATACTGTTGGTTATGGCACTTGTAGTCCTCAAGAATGCAAGCAGATGGTACATCATACATACCTGATGTTTGTGATCCAGGTGTCATAAACAGACACACAAGAACATGTACAGAACTGAAACCTTACATGTGTAATGATTGTGGTGCATGTTTTACTGTAGCTGAAAGTCTGAAGTGCCACATGAGAATACATACAGGAGAGAAACCATACAAGTGTGATGAATGTGATGCATCTTTTATTACAGCTAACTATTTGAAGATCCACAAGAGAACACATACAAGAGAGAAACCTTACAAGTGTGATGAATGTGGTGCATCTTTTATTGCAGCTAAATACCTTAAATGCCACAAGAGAACACATACAGGAGAGAAACCATACAAGTGTGATGAATGCAGTGTATCTTTTACTCAGAGTCACCATCTGAAGAGCCACAAGAGAACACATACAGGAGAGAAACCATACAAGTGTGATGAATGCAGCGTATCTTTTACTCAGAGTCACCATCTGAAGAGCCACAAGAGAACACATACAGGAGAGAAACCTTACAAATGTGATGAATGTGGCATGTGTTTTACTAGAGGTGACCATTTGACAAACCACATAAGAATACATACAGGAGAGAAATCTTACAAATGTAATAATTGTGGTGTAGATTTTACTACCGCTGGCCACCTGAAGTGCCACATGAGAAAACATACAGGAGAGAAACCTTACAAGTGTGATGACTGTGGTGCAGCTTTTATTGCAGCTAAACATCTGAAGTGTCACAAGAGAACACATACAGGAGAGAAACCATACAAGTGTGATGAATGTGGTGTATCATTTACTCAGAGTAACCATCTGAAGTGCCACAAACGCACACATACAGGAGAAAAATCTTACGAGTGTTATGAATGTGGCATGTGTTTTACTAGAAGTGACCATTTAAAGCAACACATAAGAACACATACAGGGGAGAAACCATACAAGTGTGGAGAATGTGGTATATCTTACACCACTTATGGTATTTTGAAGAGCCACAAGAGAACACATACAGGAGAAAAACCTTACAAATGTGATGTATGTGGTGCATCTTTTTCTACAAGTAATGTTTTGAAATATCACAAGACAACACACACAGGCGAGAAACCTTACAAGTGTGATGAATGTTGTTGTTCTTTTACACGAGCTCAGAATCTGAAGTGCCACAAAAGAACACATACAGAAGAGAAACCTTATAAATGTGATGAATGTGATTCATGTTTCACAACATATAAAATTTTGAAATGCCATAAGAGAATACATACAGAAGAGAAGCCTTACAAGTGTGTTGAATGTGGTGCATGTTTTACTTCATCTAGAAGTCTGAACCAGCACAAGAGAACACATACAGGAGAGAAACCTTACAAATGTGATGAATGTGGTGCAGCCTTTATTGCAGCTAAAAATCTGAAGTGTCACAAGAGAACACATACAGGAGAGAAGCCATATAAGTGTGATGAATGTGGCATATCGTTTACTGAATCTTCAAGTCTGAAGTGCCACAAGAGAACACATACAGGAGAGAAACCATATAAGTGTGAGGAATGTGGTGTATCTTATACCACATACAGTAGTTTGAAGTGCCACAAGAGAACACATACAGGAGAAAAACCTTACATGTGTGATGTATGTGGTGCATCTTTTAGTACAAATAATATTTTGACATGTCACAAGAGAACACATACAGGCGAGAAACCTTACAAATGTGACGAATGTTCTGCTTCTTTTACACAAGCTACGAGTCTGAAGCGCCACAAGATAATACATACAGTAGACAAAACTGTCATGCACGATTATTGTGGTGCATTGCCAAATTGAGCTATAAATTGAAGCACCAGAAGAGAACACATACAGAAAAGACACCTCACATGTGTCATCTTTTCTCGAGCTTACATTCTGAAGCATAACAACAGAAAACATTCAGGAGAGGAACTTTGCAAGTGTATACGGTGCACATTTCACCATAGTTGTTCAGTTTAAATGCCAGAAGAACACATACTGGACAGGTGCCATACAAATGTAATGAGTGTTTCCTGTACTGAATCTCAGTCTGTGGTGCCACAACAGAATACACACAAGAGAGAATTCTTATAGATGTGTCAAATGTGGTACATGTTTTAATCAAGTTCCAGTTGTGAAGTGTCATAAGAGAACACATACAA
Source organism: Cepaea nemoralis (assembly GCA_014155875.1). Lineage (NCBI taxonomy): Eukaryota > Metazoa > Mollusca > Gastropoda > Stylommatophora > Helicidae > Cepaea > Cepaea nemoralis. The sequence goes on along the minus strand of JACEFZ010027515.1, from coordinate 109,338 downwards.
AAGATAAATCTTGCAAATGTGATGAAACTAGTCATCTTTTATGGAAGCTATGTCTCTGAAGCACCTAAGTGAACATGTACAGGAAAGAAGCATTCCAGGTCTAATGAATGTGTTGCATCCTGTACTGTATTTACACAGCTGAACTACCACTAGTGAACACTTACAGGAAAGAAACTTTTCAATTGCTGTGTTTGATGATTGTTGTGTATCATTTACAAGTTTTGGCTGTCTGAATTGTTGCATAATGGAGAGATGATTTATATGTGTAATTTTTGTGGTAAATGTCAAAAAGTCCCTGAACTGTAGAGACAACTTGTAATAAGTATGCATGTAGTATTGCCTCTTTTACTCAGTATAGCAATTTGAAATGTCATTAAAAACACCCATCAGGGGGAAACTATTTAAATATGATTGTGGTTCTAATTTCACTTAACCCTTTACCGGGCAGACGTCTGTCTGTTTTGTAGCCCTGAACGGGCAGGAAGAATTTTGAGGTTCGGTAAAATTTTGGGTTAAGTTAGTAAAAATATCACATAAGTTGTTAGTCAACAGATGTTAGTCAAATAAACAGCAAAATGAAGGGAAAAGCATGCAGAACATTTTACTCACGTGAATGATACCGCTATTCCACACATGAACACAAATATTTACAAAATACAACATGTTTGTGATTGCCAGTCATCTATAGGCAATTTACAAACACATTTTCCGTATCATAATCACTTTCTTTAAAGTCCGACTCACGACTGCTAACGCAAACTAATGCTGATCACTGATACCTAGCTCTGATTAATAGTCAACTTTGTGCCTTTCAATGTCATTTAATTGAACCCAGCGAAATCTCCGCAATTACTTGAAGAGCCGTCGAAATCCATTTTGAAATACAAAGCGTAAAACCCACAAAAACTATTTTTAAAATCCGTTAAAATTCAAAGTACATGCTTGCGAATGGTGGCCACATTGTCAAGCTATCCTCGAAACTGAAAGTAGATGATCGGAAAGCCGAGAGATTGCGTTTTTACAATGCATAATAGTCACTGGCGTTTTCAGACGGTTTGCCTGTTCCGGGTTAGAAACGCTCCCAAACGCTTTGCCCGGTAAAGAGTTAAGCTACACCACATAAATGTCAAAGGTGAATACATAAGAAAAACCTTTCAGCTATGGTGATTTTGGTGCTTCTTTACTTAATCTGGCCAGCTAGATGTCATAGTGAGTATATCTAATGTGTAAACATTGTTGTACGTATAATTGCACATAAAAAACTGCTAATTCAGTTATCAAGATATTTAAATTCAACTGTTCTGGCCAAAAATTAGCTTCTATGATTACACTGACTGTCTGGGGGATATGCTGGAGCTCTACTGGTAGGTGAAGGAAGATTTCAGTAGTATGTAATAGTTATGTGCTTTTAGTTTAGGTGCCACACCTCCAAACATCTCCTTCTTTCATTCATTTGTGCCTTAGTAAAATATTCCGTTGGACATAAATAAAAAAAATATCAAATCAAATAAAAATCAATGTTTTTCCCCCTTATATATACCTCTTTAAAAGTGCCTAGTATATCATGATTCGCTTAAAGATTCTGACCAATAAAAAGATGTCAATTGAAACGAGAAAAAGAGTGTTGAGGGGATACATAGAGCCTGTTCTTTTGTATGGATGTGAAACTTGGACAATGAGCAGTCAAGCTGAAAAGCATCTGATGGCTGCAGAAATGTGGTTTCTGAGGAAAATGCAAAGAATACCATGGACAGACAGAAAAACCAATGACCAAGTACTACAGGAGACAAATGAACATCGTAGACTGATTAGAGAAATTAGACGTAGACAGTCAAAATTTTTTGGACATGTTATGAGAAGAAATGGGTTGGAGAACTTAGTGACAACTGGCAAGATCGAGGGGAACAGACCGAGAGGAAAATACCTGGATGGCTTGGCCACATGGCATGGACGAGACAGGAACACTGAGCTGATCCACGACACTGGTGATCGAGTGAAATGGCGAGTCATGACCGCCCACGCTTTCCGGCATGGCACATGATTGATTGATTGATAGCCTTGGTAAAATATTTGGGGTTACATCACAAACTGGAGCCTCATGCGAGCATGTGTGGCTCTGCTCAATTTTTTTTCATCATATATTCATATTCATATGTTACAAACCTTTGAGTCAAAGTCTTAAGACGCATCGTTGGGCCCATTAGGAATACACAAAGTGGAGAGTGGAAAAGAAGAAGCAACAAAGACATTTATGATCTGTTTAAGTCCCCGTTAATCACTGGTATCATGGAGGCTAATAGACTACAATGGCTGGGGCATATAGAAAGAATGGAAGATAATAGGGAAACAAAACTCGCTTACACTCAGGACATAAATGGCTAGACCCCGAGGTAGACCAAGAAGATGGTAGAGAGATAATATACATACAGGCCTACAGGCACTTGGAATCAGCGACTGGCAAGAGAAAGTCAACCAGAGAGATGAATGGAGACGGCTTGTATCTGCAGCAAAGAACCTCAATGGCTCGGAATGCTGAAGAAGAATAATAATTCATATTAAGCTGATATTGATGACCTCACAAAATTGAGCCTCCTGCGGAGCATGTGTGATGTTGCTACTGCAGCTCCTCCTTATATGAGCTTAGGTATAATCTTTATCATCCTCATCCCTTGGTGTTTTCGTTTCAAGGTCGTCAATTGTCATTAACTTCTCCAATTTGTATCTTCTGATAGCATGTCCAAACAATTTTGACTCTGTCTCAGATTTTTCTAATCATATTATGAATGTGTTTGGGTTAGGGTATTGGGGTAGGGTTTCAGTAGAGAGAGAGAGTGTGTGTGTCCGCGCGTGTGCGCGCACATACACACATACATACACAAGGGTAAGTTAATAAGTAAGTCACAACTGGCTGTAGAAAAATAACTAAATATGATAACTTGAAACCAGTTTATTTTTATACATGCATTGTCTCTTTATTTCTCAACATAATTTCCACCAATGTTGATGCACTTATCCCATCATTTTATCAGTCCTCTCAAACATGCTTCTAGATGCTCTGATTCCCATTTGGTTCTATAAGTGCTTTTTGTAAACCTGTTTGCCTCATTATAGGTAATATCTAAGTCAGCTGAGGTAGTCGTCTGCCCTCTTTTGCCAGTCTGTCAGCCTCTTGATTTCCAGGTATACTGCAATGTGATGGGATCCTTTTTGGATTTCTGACATAGTCCATGGAGTGCTGCTCTCAGGTCTGCTAGTTATGTGCTGTTTTTTCTGTTCAGTACTGAGGCAGCTGATTTTGCATCTGTGTAGATAGCTATTTGCTTCTCTTTATTTTCCTCCATCAAGAGCATTTCTGCTGCACTTTTCAAAGCCTCTACATTTGCTTTGAAGTTTCTTGAAAATTTTCCAGTTGCCACTGACTGTTTTTTTCACTCCATGTTTTAAATATATAAGAATTCCCCCTCTTCCATTTTCTATTGACGTTTTGGCAGATCTATCTGTATATGCATGGATCCAATTGCTACTTGGGTAATGTTCTTTTATGTAGTTTATAGCTATGTTTCTTCTTTATGTTTGATTCTGAGTGTTCTTTTTCTCAATACCTGGAATGTTTTCTATCACCTCAGGCAGTTACTGCTGTCTCCAAGCTGGGAACTTGTGTGCACTGTAAATGGATTTCTTCTCCTTCTGCGTTCATCCGGAGTGTTTTTCGGACGTGATTGCGTTGTGCCTGTTTACAGCAGAGCTGCGTTCTTGAGCCGTTAGGCCAACACATCCGACTTCTGCGGGAATCTGTTGACCAGGTTAAGTAAATGGATTTGACTATTGATTTGTGAAGTATAGAATCTGTCCTAATCTTTCATTTGCAGTTTCTTCAAAGTTGCTACGCTTCAGTCTTCCCTTTCCAAAACCATTAAACCTTTTATACATGGGGTGATCTGTCAATCTTATAAATTGTTGCTGCTTGTTGCTGGACTCTACTGTCTCTTCTACCCTGCATTGGTTGTAAACAAGTGACCTTTTCTAGTTCATCAATAGATGCTGTCTTCAGGCTTCGAGTTATGATCCGTATTTCTAGATTTTGGACTTATATTGTTAAAGTTTGACTTACCTGCTGTTACCTAAGCTACGTTGCCATATTCCAGTACTGACCTCACCCGTCCAGTATATAACTTCTTGAGAACTTTCTCGTCTGCTCCAAATGCTGTACCAGCAAGCTTTTTCATAATTTCCATTCTTTGTCTTGCTCTTGTTTGATTGTTCTCAACTCGTCTTCCATGTTAGGGTATATGTCTGAATATTAGTATCAATAGTAGTATATATAGCTACCGTATGACAGTAGACTGTACTACCTGCTTCTGTTAGCGCCGAATGTTGGGCGGCACTTACCAAACCTGACACTCAACATTGTGCCAATGGCTTTGGGCGGAAGAGCGCAATTGGGAGGGTACAAGCCTTATCCTGGTATGAGGAAATGCAACCTAAAGACTAAATGTCATGGCAGGGCAGACCAGGCCATAAGCCTTGGTTGGTAACTAGTCTAGGATCGAAGCTCCGACAGACGGACAGTTAGAGCATTGCTTTGCTGATCCAGCAGCTTCTGCAGCTTGTCTTGTTTCAGATGTATTGGTGTCACCTTTTCTTTTGAGTAAACTAGACTAGCCGTGAGAGGGATCATGCTGCACGAGCAATACATGGTCTCTAAATTAAATTCAGCCCAGACTTTGTGTTATAGAGAGATAACCCCATTTTACAAACTATCATCTATCAAGACGGCAAGGTGCCAGTCAGTAGTATTTGTAGAGGAAGAAGAAATGGTAGTTGTAGCTGGCAAAATTAAGAAATATGTTGGCCAAATAAGGAAATTATGTTAGCCACATTTTTTAAATCCTGGGTTATAGTGGTGGTGTTTGTTGTGTACTTTAAGAAAGTATCTTGTATTTGTGTGTTCACATTTACCACTGTGTATAGATGTGTGTAGTATTGTTGGAAAGCTTCTATTATGTAGGCTGTTCCAGTTTGTATGTTGCCTTGCATGTCTGGTATTGTGTCTATGTGTCTGTTATGCTGATTGTTTGATATATTGCTATGTATTGTTTGGTAGGAATTTCTTGTGTCTGTCCAAGATATTCTTTGCATTTTCTTTCGGAAACCCTGTTTTCACTGCCACTAGATATTTTTTCCCCCCAACTTATCTGTTCATTGTCCACGTTTCACATTCATACAACAGTACAGGATCATTGTAGTACTTCAACGCTCATTTCCTCGTTGTAATTGACATCGTTTTGTTAGTCAGTATATTTTCCAGCTTGCAAAAGGCTACCTTCAATTCTTCTTCTAATCTCTTCAAGGCACCTATGACTGTTCCGAGATAGTTTGCCGAGTCACTTGTTTATATAATATTCTCATTTACTTGTATATTACATTTTGGTATTTATGTCTTCCTAGTGACGACCTTATTCTTTGTCTTCTTCTTACAATTTAATTCTTACTCTAGTTGTTCACTATATGCCACAACCATATCTGCTATACGTTTCAGAGCACATTGTCTACAATTAATACTGTTTCTAAAGTAATGATAGTAATAGGTGAGAGGTGGTGATATTGTAAACTGGAACACCTGTTCTATCATCTCCCGCGTTTTATTGATCATGTCTTCTTTAGCGTGAAAAATGGTCGCCGTGTACTATGTGTGTGTTTGATAGAGAAATTGATTCTAATGTTTCATGTATGATGCTATTTGCTTGGATGTCTGCACTGTTCGGTCTGTGGTTGGGTCATGTTAAAAAATTAGTCTGTATATTATCTAATTAGAAACTTTAAAAAAAAAATATTAAAGCATGATAGGTTACAATTACACAATAATTGCATTGTTATATATCAATAAAGTGAGAGTCATGCACAGAAATAGTTCACCAAGACTAGTACTCCTAACATACGACCACAGAGATAGAATTAACAAGGTTAGTTTGGGGAAAGTCGGTCTCCGAGGAAAAGGTCTTACGGACGCGATTCGTAAGCCCGCTTACCCATGTTCGAAACATAGCTGCAACCAATTTGGTAGCAGACTGCATTGCGCTAGGTCTTAACGAGTTGGCATGGGGAGCCGGTCGTTCAGAAAGCAATGGCAAACTATTGAACATAAACTTGCCAAGATAACAACAACAGTAAAATGCTGGTGTTGACAGCAATGACCTGTAAAAAAAAAGATATGAAAAAAAAGTTTGGGAAAAACAAGAGAAGAAAGAGATTGTAACAATGGTTAGTAAGCTTGGCGTTTCATAGGAAACGCAGAGGTGACAAGTGACTACTTGAAGGGGAACTAGCTGGACTCGCTTCATTCAGGCATGATTCAGCTTAGCGACCACACAGTTTTAATAGATTATACACAACATAGTTCCTTTTTTACAACAGATCATTGTCAACACTAAATGGAAGCTGTTTCGCCCGACAATTATGCTCCTGCAGAACATTACATGCAGATTAGTGTTCTCCATTCAAACCAAGGTAACAAGGGCAGTGTAGGTTAGCATGGCTGAATGGATCAGAATTCTCGTTCTTAAACATCCAGTGTGATGATGCCGAGGTAAGGGTTCAACCCCTACAACGGACAGTTGGATTAAAATGTTGACCCATCGTCCTTGATTTGGTGTCGTAAATTACTAGTACCTCTGAAGTCGGAATGGATTCGCCTGATGGCGAGGGACACTGTTAAAAGGGAAAGCTAATCCACGCGCAAAATTCAGTCCAGCACAGCTAGACTACATTTGAGTTCAAAGCGAGCGCGCGCGCGCGCACACACACACACACACACACACCGGACAGTAGTGAACTAGGAGTGGTATTGCATGAGATTTGCGACAGATAGAGAGTGATATTGTAATGTCAATGACGTCACACACACACCCCGGACAGTAGTGAACTAGGAGTGGTATTGCATGAGATTTGCGACAGATAGAGAGTGATATTGTAATGTCAGTGACATCACGACAGATAGAGAGTGATATTGTAATGTCAGTGACATCACGACAGATAGAGAGTGATATTGTAATGTCAGTGACATCACGACAGATAGAGAGTGATATTGTAATGTCAGTGACATCACGACAGATAGAGAGTGATATTGTAATGTCAGTGACATCACGACAGATAGAGAGTGATATTGTAATGTCAGTGACATCACACACGTTACAGTGGACTGTATAGGAGAGAGATGTCCACCAAGCATACTGTCTGCAATGGTCAGTGAACGAGCGCTGGACAGTTAGAGTGTCTCGGCTGGCTGTAGAGGTGTGTTGCGAGTGTATCAGCGTGCACTAAACTGCATGTGAAGCTGCCGCTGTGTGTTGGTCAAATATATCTGAGCATCGGAAAGACAGTGTAGTGAGCGAACCACGAGAGAGAAAGGGTAGCCTCGGTTACACCACCTGCTATCAATGTATCGTCTAGACACTATTTTCAACATCAACAACCCCACAATTAACATGACAAACATGCGGGAAAGTCAAATCTGAAATCAACAACACTATAAGATGTTTCCAACATTTAACACAAGTTCATCAGCTAATCGTGTTGTGAGTCAAGTCGTCAAACGTTTGTGAGAGTCACCTGTCTTCAAACTACAAACTACCAAGTTCAACGTCTAAGTCTACAATTGAAGTTCCCGCCTGCCCTACTTTCTCCACCCCGGGAGTGCCTATCGTAGCTACATCTATCCCGGTACTTATTGTGTCTACCTGTGTGAGCAAGGCATAGAGAAAAATGTCTAGCGGGGTTTGGGAAGCAATACAGACAAAAACGAGGAACTTTACTTTTTAGGACATTTCCAGAAACACGTTTTAGGCTCGGTCAGTATGAGAGACCAGGTCAAGTTCAGAACAAAACAAAAGCACGTCTATGGGGATTATAACACGTGTCCACCCGGTCATAAGATAAATCCACTGGCCACCATAACTCTAACAAAATGGAGTATTGAACGGAGCTCGGGAATTATCCATTAATTTGTTGGCGGTGAAGAGACATGATGCCCGAGAGTGATGGTGATGGTTGGTCTAAGACGGTAGCGTGGTGGAGGGGTATCATCGATGGAACTGGACCAGAGAATGATATCTGCTGAGGCAGCAGCAGCAGCAACAACAACAACAAATGAAACCAACAAGAGTGAAAATTATACATGAATAATGCTAATGTCAGTTCCTGGTAAAATGTGAAGTCAGATCATTGTGGAGAGACTTGAAGATGATATTCACAAACAACTAAGGAATGGACAGGCTGTCTTTTTACCAAATACATCATCCACTGACGGGAATGTTGGACGAGTGCGTAAACAGAGAACAGGGGCTATACTAGAATATCGCAACGATTGCGTTTATAGAGAACTAGCTGACCCGGCCCGGCTTCGCCCAGTCCCTGGTGGGGAGCATCTAATTTAATTCATATATGTAGTCATATAAGCTCCCGTTCCCGACTATCTGTCTGTCTGTCTGTCTGTCTGTCTGACCCGGGCGGCATCGCCCAGCTCCTGGTGTGGAGCATCACATTTAATTCATATAAGTAGTCATATAAGCTCCCGTTCCCGACTATCTATCTGTCTGTCTGTCTGTCTGACCCGGCCCGGCTTCGCCCAGCCCCTGATGGGGAGCATCTCATTTAATTCATATAAGTAGTCATATAAGTTCCCGTTCCCGACTGTCTGTCTGTCTGTTTGTCTGTCTGTCTGTCTGTCTGTCTGTCTGTCTGTCTGTCTGTCTGTCTAATCATTTATTGGTTGCAGTTAGAACAACCTAGATAAACGAAGACCAACTTACAAAAAGCATTAGAAAGAGCACTTGAAAGGTCTTTACATCTTCCCCAACAATTAGCTTGGGTAAATGGAGCGGCGGCAGCAGCAGCAGCAGAAGAAGAAAAAGGAGGAGTAGGAGCTGGGAGGAGGAAGAGGGAGAGGGAGGAGGAGGAGGGAGGAAGAGATAGGCGGAGAGAGGAGGAAGAGTAGGAGTAGGGAGGAATAGGAGATATTAAGAGGAGGAGGGAGGAGGAGAGAAGGGAGGATGAGTGATTAGGAGGAGGATGAGGGAGGAGAAGAACGCAGGAGGGGAGGAGGAGGAGGGATGAGGCGGAGGAGGAGGAAGGAAGAGGAGTGATTAGGAGGAGGTAGGAGGGGGAGGAGGAGGATGGAGAGGGGAGGAGGATAGGAGGAGGAGGAGGATTATAACGCATATGCCTGTAGATAACTGCAGTGAAAAGGTGGGTCTGTCTATCTATCTGACCCGGCGTGGCTTCGCTCAGCTCCTGGAGGGTAGCGTCTCATTAAATTCATACAACAAAATAAAGTAACTTAAAAGAATGTCCTTCCACACACCATCCATTATTTCTAATGAAAACCGTTTCTAATCACCTGCATGACTGTAGATAACTTCGTAAGCATAAAAAGATGAGTTACAATGTTATGCATTATGCATTATTTTTATGAAAACTTTGAAAATGCCTTAAAGATTGTATCATTATTTATTATAACTCATATGCCGGTATATAACTACAGACAAAGAGTTTATAAATCTTTGAAAACGATGCAACAATATGACTATAGGTTATACAGCAATGTTATTAAAAGTTATGCCCCTTGAAATAACTTTTCTAGAGTTAAGTCCCCTCGCTGTATATAAATTACAATGTAAAATGAAAAATTAAATAATATTAAGTAAGCAGCCGATTTCACACTAAAGAAATATCACAGTTGGCTGCGCTGGAATAAAAGGAAGACGTGTAGAAAATTTCATCTCAATCGGATAGGCCGTTCGCGAACGCATAAAGGACATACACACACACATCCTTCTTATATATAAGAAATGTGCGCTATATACGGTGACGTGTGCGTAAATGGAGACAAGAGGCTAACCTAGAAGTAACTTGTTCGTATCTGTTTAGACGCTACGACTGCATTGTTGCACGTAACCTGCCATAAACATAATCCTCTCATAGTCACCTCCCAGGACATACGTGACAGATGGATTGTTATTATCCTTTGCTTCCCTTGTGGGCCTCCTTGACACACACATCAGTTGAAGCTATTGACTTCATCGACGACATTGCACTCCAGTCACGCGCGCGCGCGCGCGCGCGCACACACACACACACACACACACACACACACACACACACACACACACGTAATGTGTTATTGGATAATCTTCATCTTTCATCCGGAGTATTTTTTCTGATGTAATTGCGGTGTGTCTGGTTAGGCACCCTTGGGCCGAAACCCTTAGGCCAACACATCCGACTTTAGCATTTTTGACCAGGTTAGCACTCCTGGGGGACTCTCACTTTTGTGGCGCCGTCCACATCCCAGCTGGGGTCAAGTTAGAACGGTCAAACACTTCACGGTCAGCCCTCAAGGGAAGGCAGGGACAGACCATGGCATTTTCCGCCATCCAGGGTGGCTTCTATAGTTGCAGAGCCGACACATAGGCTCACCGAGGGAATCATCACGTCCTGCTCATGGCTGCTCTAATACCTCACTTCAATGTATTGATTGCGCCTTTCGTTCGTTACGTGCCGCTCCCCGCACAAAACAGGGACGGTCGGACTTCTGATGATATCCACTCTGCGAGCTTTCGTTTCGGACATGTGCTAGTCGCTGCGCCCGGAAAACAAATAGTTAGAATTGTTTCGGGTACGACGGACATTCGGAAAACTAACTAGTCAGAGCTGTCCGGACCCGAAGGACTTTCGGAAGACTAGATAGTCAGAGCTGTTCCGAGCACGAGGGACAATCGGAAGACTAGTTAGTTAGAGCTGTTCCGAAAGAAGAACATTTCACTCGCACGTTTATGCGTTGTGTCTGATTTATTTACACCCTTAGGCCAGCACATCCGACTTCAACGGGCGTTTTTCACGGGTTTGCCTTCCCGAGGTTTCGAGGGACGTTAGACTCTAACTGCTGTGGTGTCGTCCACATCTAAACTGGTCAAGGTAGAACGGTCAAAAACATCACGGCCAACCTTCAAGGGAAGGTTGGGGCAGATAATGGGAATTCCCCGCTATTCTATGAAGCTTCCATAATTGCAGAGCCGGTACGTAGTGCTCTGGGACTTGGGCTCACCCGAGGAATCACCACTTCATGCTCGTTGCTGCTTTAAATTCCTCACTTTCGTGTATTGGGCATTTCGTTTGCCACTGCTCGCTCTCCACACAAACCAAGGTCGGAAAGTCTGCGGTCGACATCCACTCATCAAGCTTTCGTTTCGGACTTCCACGTAATGGATTCGCTAGCAAAGCGTTCCATTTCGTTTTTTTTTTAGACGTTTTTCCACCTTTGACTACGCTCACTGTATGAGTATAGATACAGACTTTCATCGTAGCCACTTCGTGCGACTGAACCGCTTTGCCACTTTAAGTACCGCTCACGATGTATTTTACATATGCTGCCGGCTCAGCACCTTACCTCCATTCACCAGAGAGCGAGTAACGGCCAGGCCCTCTCATCCTGGGATCCCTCATTTCCCCCAGCTGAGAACCTTCGAACGAGTATCTGAACTAAGCATGCTAGCGTGCGCAGCAATTCACCTCTATATTGCAGTAGGAGAGTATGGGCCTGGCTCTCACATCCGTGGGTGTATTTCTTAGAGGCGTTCAGCCATATCCCTCAGCTGAGAGCCTTAGAGCGTGAGTCAGGACCAAGAATTACTGCATTCGTGCGTCTGATTTGAACTTTTGACTGCTATCCTCAGTCTACCTGCAGAGCAGCAGGTTGTGTCTCTCTTGGTCTGGTCCATAAACCAAATTCTGTCCGACACATAGTTATGCTTCCGTCGGCATAGCTCTTGGGGTCATTGGGACACGCAAGCCCCCCCCCCCCCCCCACCCTCATCCACGCCAAGGTGGAGAAACATCGGAAGGGGGGGGGGGTGATACTGGATAAGATAATCACACTTGATGAAAGGTCACAACAATTAGTATTAGGTTTAAAATGCAGAGGAAAGACAAAGATACAGAGATTAAACCAAGCAAATTCGAGAACAACTTGATCTCCTTTGCCGAAACCCCACTTCAAGAGGCGGAATCATACACCTATGTGGGAAGCCATTTGACCAAAAAAAAAAAAAAAAATTGTGGAAACGGGGTAGAGATATTAAAATAAAAATGTACAAGGCAAGATGAGCTTTCATAACACTTGAAAATTTGTGGAAGTCAAAGAAAGTTAACTTAGTACCAAACTTAGCTTCCTCTTATTCTTTCGTTCGCTTGAAATTTGGCTGCATTATCATCTTGTTTATGGAGTTAACTGTCTTTTTCAGTTCACTCAATGGTCCATAGGGTTTATCTTCCACTTTTGTTTCTCTAGGCCAGACGGTTTGCTTAGATATGTCGTAATCTGGGCAGTCTTGGAATATGTGATCTGCTGTCTGCGGTGAAAATCCACATATGTAGATGGCCGCCGGGAAGGTTAACCCGGTCAACAAATGCCCGCAGAAGTCGGATGTGTCGGCCTAACGACGCAAGAACGCAGCTCTGCTGTAAACAGGCACAACGCAATCACGTCAGGAGAAAAAAAAAACTCAGGATGAACGCAGAAGCAGAAGAAGATGGCCGAATCGCCAATCGTAAGATGTGTATACATGTGGTTGCACAATATATTTCTAGAGGCGCAGAATAATTGTTTGTTCTGGTCTGCCCATAAGGCGTAAGTCGTCTTGAACATGTTTTCGTGGCTTTCTGACTGATTTGATAATTCTTTTCGTTAGTTGGCATGTAACGGGTACATCAGGTTTATTTTCTATTGCTTCTTTCTTTGCTAATCGATCAGCTCTCTCGTTTCTAGGTACTTCCACAGTTTGAGATGGAATCCGCCGGCCAAACTTAGCATTTTAACTCCAGTGTTAAACTGGAGGAGCGGCTGGCCGAGTGGCTAGTATGCTGGCATTCTTACGGCGACTGCACTACTACCTAGGCTCATGACCCCCTCTGCCCCCCCCCCCCTCTCCGCCATACACCGCAAGGTACAACATTAGCAGTAAATGACAGTCAGGCAAAGTGGTCAAGCCGTTTGACTCGGGCTCCGAAAGTTGTGGGTTCGATTCTGGGCCGCGTCCTTCGGTTCACGAGTGAAATTTTTCGGAGACTCCTGTGAGTCGTCGCTAGAGCTACGGAGTTCGTGCTTTGTGCGACGTTTTCCGCGCTGCGGAAAGAGACCGAGCCATATGGGATAAAAATCCCGGTGCTATGAAGTCGACCCTGTCGACTTTTAAGCAACCTTTTTTTTTTGACAGTACAAATCGGTATTAATGTGATCATATCAGTGGTGTTCGTTATTAGTCGCAGTAGTTCCAACATCACAGCAACGGGTCACCCCATAAGATAACGCCCCGTTACTGTGCCAGCAAATACCACACCAAAGGCTCCTCGCTGTTCCATATGAAATGTGGAGCAGACAGTAGTCCTGACAAAACCAGCAATATGCACATAAAAGCATGCATGAGGACTTTGCCAGAATGCCAAAACAACAGTTCGCCATAAGATTTGCGGGTCATCGTAGATGGAAGCAGCGGTCGGTGGTATAAACTACTGCATTGCCTAGTTTCATTACACTTATTCTTACATATCGTCTGCTGATAAGTTTGTTTCGCCATTTATCAACCATTGTGGCATAGGCCTTCAATCAATTCACTTCGAGCCGTCCGTGATTTTATATTACTACTTGAACTTGTAATTGTTGCTTCTCCCTAGCCAAGGTGTTAACGGAAACAAGACAACAAGACACATGCCTTCCCGTACGACAACACTGGTCAAAACGCCTTAAGCAAGATCAGAAGAAAAAAAAAAAACTAACTTCCTCCCGCAGGAGACAAGAAAGATGATTGCAGCCACCATGGTGGAATGGAGAGGTCGAGAAGACATGGCTTATAGTTGCTCCGAGATAGTTGAACCAGTTCACGTGTTTAAGAATGTTCTCATTGACTTGTGTATTACACTGGTATTTCTGTCTTCCTATTGATGCTCATAAACTGTGTCTTCTTACAAGCTAATGCTAACAATAGTTGTTCTACTGTGTCCAACAATCGCATCTACTACATGTTGTAGAACCTGCTCATTGTCTACAATCAATACTGCATCATCCAGATATGTAATGTTAATGATGTTATTATTTATTTCAATAACTTTTAACTAATAACGACGGACTAATCATAGCGTGTACTCACACACACTCAACCGGAAGTGATCGACAAGAAAGTTAATTTATATGATTCTTTATTTCAATAGATATATTACACAGTAGCACTTGCACTTCAGCTTGTGAAAGTAATATGTCTGTATCTGAAATTAATATTGACACATCACTACACCAACTATGAAATCGCCCTGATATCACGTGATTTCCCAGGAACTCCCCGGATCCCTTTGTTTGTGGTGAATTAAAAATGAAGTACGCTGTTATTCTTTTCAAATACGGCTAATATTTTATTATTCACCTCTGTAATTGTATTCTCCAAGTGTTTTTAGATCTCTGCTATTTTGATTGCCTTGTGGATTCAAGCCAAGAGAGTGTCAAGCTACAATGTCCTCAGGTTTTCTCAGTTTGTGTCCATCCAGCGCCTTTTATTCACCTTCTTGTTTAGTGGGATTTGTTTATTTCTCCCCATGATATCTATATTTGTGATTCTGTCATACCATTTTTCTGAGCAGGCACCGGATAGCGAATGTTTGTAGTTTATCAATAATTATTGTAGTTGTTCTCTATCCCTTACACTAGTACCGATTTAACATTTTAGTTTCTTCTAAGTTTAATTTCATTTGACTTTCACACATTTTCGAATGTTACGAAAGCTCCTCTTGCCTTTTGTATTCTTCTTTTTTTGTTTTTGTATATCCCTATCTGTTCCTCCATTTATTGTCTACATTGCTTCCCAAAGTCTTCTAGGCAGTTTTCTCTCTGCATCTCCCTTTCCAATCAATGTTGTCAGTTGTCACTAAGTTTTCTGGTACATTTCTCTTCATAATCATCCGGAACATCTCGACTCTCTACGTGTAAATTCTCTAATAAATTTATATTTTTAAATTGTTTCTTGTAGAACTGTGTCATTAATTTTTCTCTGTTCATTGTTTGCACTTTCCCCAGAAACCACATTTCCACGGCCATTAGATGTCTATTAGCTTTTATGGTTATTGTCCATTTTTCATATACATATAGCAGTATAGCTTCTATTTAGCACTTCAACACACTTTATTCTAAGTTTGAAAATCTGTAAGGACATTTGGGAATCTGCTTCTTCATACCAAGTAAGGGAGATGGGAGTGAAAAGGGAGAAGCTAGATGTGAAAATTTTGACAAGAGCACAAAACATTTGATTATTCAACACAGAAGTGGTAATATTAGTCGATCTATGCTGGCCTTCTACAAACCCACATTGTTCTTCCGCTATTTATGATTGTATTCTCTTCCTAATTCTTGGCATGATGATTGTTGGAAAGTTGTGTGCGATTTGGCACTTTATGCTAGTTACTCGATCACATTCCAAGACTGTTGATGCTGCAGTTAACTCAAATTTACATAAGACATGATTGTAGTATAATACACTGTGTTCAACAGCCTGGAGAAATGGTCTATTCCTCAATATTCTAAGGCATTGATCATTGCTGATTTGATGTTGTTTGGAAACAGTCTTCTTGGGTTTCCGATGGTTTAGGGCATTCTGAACGTTCATCTTCAAAACTGATGGTCCTTCATTATTACATGTAATATGAAACTGTTCTTTACGAGAATCATTATAAAGGTCTTTCACGTATTCTGGCTATGTATTTAATCTGATCATTATCAATTACATTATGATTTTGCATTCTTTGGTTTCAAGCACAGTTGACGACGTGTTTGTTATTTTGTTTTTAAGGTCATTAATTATTTCATACATAAATTTTGACTCTTTGCTAGCTGTTGAAGTTGAGGATGAAGCACATATGGGAATGTATTAAGTGCTGTCATGTCATTTCTTGACTCAATTCAATGAAGATAGGAGTGTGCTGCACCCAGAGATGTCTGGATTATTTGTGACTATGTATGGTCAGTACGCCCAGACAACAAACCAGATCATACTGACAACGTGAAATCTCCCCTCACCTACCAGTAGAGCTCCAGCACATCTCCCAGATGACCAGTGTCCTCGCAGAAGCTAATTTTTGGCCAGAACAGTTGAAGTTGAATACCTTGATAACTGAATAAATCTAGTTTTTTTAATGTGCAATTGTATGTACAACAATTATTACACTTTAGATGCACTCAGTGTGACATTGTCAGGGACCCAGTGCACTGAATAGCAAGTGATAGACAGGAGACAGGTCAGTGCAGGATAACAGGGTAGGTAGCCAGGCGTCCTGCATATGGGTCTGGGTCACGGTCACAGAGTGCGGGAAGACCTGTACACAGGCTAAGGCCCCGTGGTCACCGCACCACATCGAGCCCCACGGGATTCACGGACTGTGAGCAGCCGTGAACTGGCAAAACGTACCTGTCTTTATTAGTCAGACGAGTGTAGGACTTCGAGACGGACAGACATAGGGCAGTGGTTGTGATGTGATAGTAAGATTGACGGTGCGATTGAGTTATGGAGCGAACTATGCTTGAGTTGGGAAGTGTGCGTCGAGAGACAGTGTGAGATCTGTGATATGCCATTATGCTTTGTAATATACAGTAATACAATGAACGATTATAAGATTGTTACGATGTTTTGGTCAGTCGTGAGGGTCTGTGATATGCCATTATGCTTTGTAATATACAGTAATGCAATGAACGATTATAAGATTGTTACGATGTTTTAGTCAGTCGTGAGGGTCTGTTCAAAGCTACTAAGTATTATGTGAATACTATTATGTGAATACTATTATTCACTATTACGTGAATACTATTGTTTAATAAACGATGTGCTAATTATAATTGCCGTGCGTGTGAGTCCAGTTATTGAATGCATGCAAATTGTTTCACCTCTGTCCTGAAATGCGAGCCAGAGTTATGATTAAGTAAAAGCATGACAGTGAGTGAACGTGGGTCACTCGTCCTCGTGAACTATAGATAGAGTAACAGAGTGAAAGTAGGTAACTCTGCTGTGCTATTTAAACTGTATATAAAAGAGAGTGAACGTAGGTGGCTCTGTGTGTGAATTTTAACGGACAATAAGGATTGAAAGGGAGTTGATCTCTAGTATTATTGTTATCAGAGATATAAGAAAGATTGATTGATAACCAGAAAGTGATATATGTCAATGTCATCCGACTAAATCACGACCACTGACCGTAGAAATTATACATTATTACACGACTGAATACACACAAACCTATACACAGACAAATCGACGTTGCATACACGACAGAATTGCATCGAACACCTTCTAATATATTTCTTTCCACAGCAATCAGATTTGTCTCCGTAAATTGACACCTAACTGAGTCTATCAAGTCGTGCAAAACCTACCCCCCCCCCCCCCCCCCCCCCCCCACCTCCCCGCTGAAACCGAAGTACAGAAGAAAGCTCCGAACATCATCGGCAGCAAAGTATTTTTCCCCATTATTTTTGTGAGGAAGTTTTAGGTCTAAACATGTTTTGTGTGGTATTATTCTCATTGTATACTTAGTACTGGACCAAGATAGTATTTTGGTCCAGTGATCAAAACAAGTGCACCATTGAAAACCTTGACTGGAGAAATCATCACTGACAAGAAACAGCAGATGGACAGATGGGTAGAGCACTATTTGGAGCTTTACTCAAGTGAGACCAAACTAGCGGATGATGCCCTCAACGCCATAGAGGCTCTACCAACTCTTGACCACCTGGACACACTTCCCACCATAACAGAAGTTAAGTGTGCTATAAATGAACATGCATCTGGCAAGGCTCCAGGTAAGGATGGGATTCCAATAGAGGTTATAAGGAGTGGGCAAGACACACTCACTCTACAGTTCCACCAGCTAATAGAGCTATGCTGGCGAGAAGGACAAGTCCCACAGGATTTCAAAGATTCAAGCATCATAACACTGTACAAGAACAAGGGCGATCGGAGCTACTGCAACAACTATAGGGGTATCTCACTTCTGTGTATTGTTGGAAAAGTATTTGCCAGAATTGTTCTGCGCAGACTTCAAGTCCTAGGAGATAAAGTCTACCCCGAATCACAGTGTGGTTTTCGACAGAACCGGTCTACCATTTATATGATATTCTCATTGCGACAAATGCAAGAAAAATGCCGTGAACAGAATCAACCACTGTTTATTGCCTTCATCGACTTCACAAAGGCATTTGATTTGGTCAGTCGTGAGGGTCTATTCAAGGCACTAAAGAAGATTGGCTGCCCACCAACTCTTCTGTCCATTGTGGAATCGTTCCACACGGGCATGAAGGGTATAATCAAGTTTGATGGTGCAACTTCTGAAGAATTTGAAATCAAGAGTGGAGTTAAGCAAGGTTGTGTACTAGCTCCCACCCTCTTTGGAATATACTTTTCACTTCTACTGAAATATGCCTTTCGTGATCAGGATGGTGGTATATACATTCACTCACGCTCAGATGGCGGCCTTTACAATGCTCAAAGATTGAAGGCCAAGACCAAAATTAGGAGGGTACTGATCAGAGAGTTGCTTTTTGCAGATGATGCTGCAGTTACGACCCACTCTGAGGAAGAATTGCAATGTCTACTATCTGCATTCTCCAATGCTTGTTCTGAATTTGGTTTAACAATTAGCAAAAAGAAGACACAGATTATGTCACAAGGTGCACATGGGGTACCATCAATCTTTATTGACGACGCCGAACTAGAGATGATAGACCATTTTACATATCTAGGATCAGTGGTAAATAACAAATTATCCCTAGACCAGGAAATCAACATCCGGATTGGTAAGGCAGCAACAACAATGAGCAGGTTAACAAAAAGAGTCTGGGAGAACAGGAAGCTTTCTGCAAAAACAAAAGTCCTTGTCTATCAAGTCTGAGTCCTTAGTACTCTTCTTTATGGCAGTGAAACCTGAACAACTTACTTACACCAAGAGAAACATTTAAACAGCTTTCATATGCGGTGTCTGCGAAGAATTATTGGTATTAAGTGGCAAGACAAAATCACAAATACTGAAGTATTGGAAAGATCAGGTTGTGTGACAGTTTATTCCATGCTCAGTCTTCGTAGACTTAGATGGATAGGACATCTCAGGAGGATGGATGATGGTAGAATACCAAAGGACATCTTTTTTGGTGAATTACAGATGGGTAAGAGATCTCAGGGTCGGCCTCTACTACGATACAAAGATGTGTGTAAGCGGGACATGATTGCCCCTCTGCCGTGCGTCCACCTTGACGAGGTAGAGGGGCTTGCGCGTTCCAATGACCCCAAGAGCTATGCCGACGGTAGCACAGCTACTGGTAGGGTCACCCATGTCGGACAGGTCAAGGGAGAGGGACCAGACGAAGTGACGCACAAACCTGCTGCCTTGTAGGTAGACTGGGGACAGTCAAAGGCTAGGGAAAGCATCCCGAAAAATGCTTGTCGAAATCGGATGTACTAAGCCACAGGCTTGACAAAGAAGTGCAACGTAACTTTATCATTTCATGATGCCACAGATGAAAATTAATCGTTATGGTGCTAATCCCGCGAAGTCCCATCAGGTGGTGATAGTGCCGGGCCCCCTGCCTCGAGGGGGTCCACCCATGACTACTGGTGGTCACCTTCCCCTGTGCTGTGGAGTCAAGGCACAGAGGAGTAGGTTAAGAGCTATTGACCAAATACCAAGGACACTCAACATACTACAGTGGAATGCCGAAGGAGTTTATAACAAGAAAGAATCCCTGACACAGCGTCTTCATAAAGATAGAATAGATGTGGCATGCATTCAAGAGACACACCTCAACGCCAAGCGCAAATTTTCAGTCAGGGGATATCAGGCCACACGTTTCGACCGCGAAGGACATAAAGGAGGAGTTCTAATACTTACACGAAATACAATACCTTGCAGCGAAGTATCTGTGATCTCTGACAACCAAACAGAAATTATAGGTGTTGATATAATGATAAAGGACGTGAAAATAAGAATTTACAATCTTTATAGCCCAGCAGATAAGGATCTTACACTCTCAAACATGAAAATAACTGACACAAATTGCATTATTGTCGGAGACTTTAATAGCCGTTCAGAAAGATGGGGATACCCAGATACTGACAAAAGAGGAGATGAAGTGGAGGACTGGGAAATAGACTCAATCTCCATCTACTCAACAAAGCGGATGACACACCGAGCTTCTACTCCAGAAGATGGATTACCACTTCTACTCCAGACTTAGCTTTCTGCACAGGAGACATCCTCCACAAAATCGATCGCCATGTGCTTGACCAATTAGCAGGTAGTGACCACAGACCAATCAAGCTTGTAATAAATATGGAGTATGTTCCACAGGAGCAAAAGCCTTTGCCCCGCTGGAATTACAAACGAGCAGATTGGGACAGATTTTCCATACTAACAGACAAATATTGTGAAAACATAAATACACGATATGGCAACATGAAGCAAATGGTGGAAAGTCTAAACAGAGCAATAATACAGGCAGCCACTGAGTCCATTCCAAGAGGAGCGAGGAAAAATTACAAACCATACTGGACTGAAGAACTACAAAGTTTGGAGGACAAAGTTGAAGATGCCAGGAAAACAGCATAGAAGAGAACAAACAATTGAAGCGAATACCTCTCTCAAAGCCATCTCAGCAAAATATAAAAGAACAGTAAATCAAACAACAAGAGATCGTTGGAGGGAAAAAACAGAAAACCTGAATTTTGACAGGGATGAAAACAAACTATGGAAACTAGTGAAAGCCATGAACAATGAAGGACATGATTGATACAGGTATTGATAATGCATATTGGGAGCAAGTCGCCGCTGAACGTGTTGCATGGAGGGCAAACATCAGAAATGGAATAAAGACAAAGGAGAAAATTATTGCAGATAAGTCACACACCGAGCGTTTGAGACGTAAGATGGTGCATGATGGTGGAAATGACCACGTGTTCACATGCACCCACTGTGAACGGACATTTACAGCGCAAATTGGCCTTATCAGTCACATGCACTACCGCCATAGGTAAAAGTTATCATGCCTTTTTAAAGCACAAACTATCGTCTGCCAAGACGGCAAGGTGCCAATGTAACTTTGTAATTTTTTGTAACTTTGTAACAATGTAACAATGTAATGTAACATAGTAGTGTGTATCACATTGATTGAAATTTACGTATACATTGTAATTTTTGTGATATATTGCCATTGTAAAAATAATTATCAACAATCATGGCTACTCTAAACGATTTCATAGAGTCAGGCGAGAAATTAGGATTAACAGGAGAAGAACTATCAAATTGGAGTGAGACTATATTTAAAGAACAAGTTCAAATAGACGAGAAAGCGAGGGAAAGAGAGGGAAGAGCAGCTGAGAGAGAATTAAAGATAGCTGAGCTTGATGCCAAAATTAAAGAAGCAGAATTAAAGAAAGTCGAATTAGAAACAAGCGAAAATTAAAGAAGCAGAATTACAGGCACAAACTAAAAGAGAAGAAATGGAGACACAACTAAAGTTAAAACAGTTAGAAATAGAGGCTGAAACTAGTAAAAATGCGAGGAAATTAGAAATTAAAGAAAAGGAGAACCAATACAAGAAATACAAATGTATTGTTAACAAATTCACCACCGGTGACTGTATCTTTGCTTGGACTCATAATTTTGAGACTATTATGGAGAATTACAAAGTGCCATTATCAGAATGGAATATAATCTACATGAAAAGTCTTTCTGGTGAACCACTGAAAGTGATAGAAACTATTCCTAGTGAACTAAGGAAAGCCTATCAATACATTAAGACCAAACTTATGGCATACTTTTTTTTTAGATGAAGCAGGGTATAGAGAGCAATTTTCAAAACCATCACAAACCTTCTCAGATTAGGTTTCACAGGCTCAAGATGTTTTCTGTAAATGAACGAACGAAAGAACAAACTTATTTTCAAAGGGTTAAAAATTGGGCACGCAGGCCCGTCTAACATTCTGCCCTTCTATCACTCTCTTTCATACATTATTTCATTCACACATCATTCAAGGCTAACAGAGAACAGCAGCAATATAAAAGATATGCATTATAAAGGCATGGGCAAAATGCGAACATCAAAGCTACATGACTCAGTAATATTAGATAATGGTCTGACACTTGTTATTAGCCACGTGGAATACACTGGCCTACCAAAAGGGGACTGGCTGTTATACTAGGGTTTTGTTATTATTATTATTATTTCTATTATTAAGGGGAAGGTAATCCGTACTGAGATAGTGTTCGAATAATTTGCGATTATATGAATAGGGATTGGTGATGTTTTTGATTTCTTGTGGAAGATTGTTCCACAGCTGAGCTGCAGAGTACGTTAAGCTTATTTTGTATAAGGCAATCCTAGGCTTCGGAATGTGTAATATATTTAAACGTTTACTGTGTCTCATCATCATCAAGTGCCGTGCCAGCTGGCGTAGGCGTTCATGGCTCTCCACAGATCTCGGTCTTTGGTTTTTAGGATCAACTCTGCTGCTGATATTCCTCCATGCCACCGTCTCAATCCATCCAGCATCATTTCTCTTGGTCTGCCTCTGCCTCTCTTCCCCTCGATCTTTCCAGTTGTTACGATGTTCTCCAATGCCTCATCACGTGACCGAAGAAAGATGTTTGTCTCTGTCTTATTGTTGTATATAATGTTCTAGTTTCATTAGCCTGTTTCAGGCAGTCATCGTTAGTTACTCTGGCAGTCCAAGGAATTCGCAACATTCGTCTCAGGAACCACATCTCTGTTGCTTCTAATTTCTTCTTACTTTGTTCATTTACATTCCAAGATTCACTGCCATACAGCAAAACTGGTTCTACATAGCATTTCAGCACTCTCTTTCTTACATTCAGTGATAGTGATTTATTGCACAAGATACTCTTCATTTTCTGAAATGCGGCTTTTGCCTGCCCTATTCTGCTCCTAATCTCTGTTGTACATCTTACATCTGATGTTATAAATGCCCCTAGGTATCTAAAATTATCCACTTGGTTAAGGATTTTTCCTTCTATTTCTATGTCACATTTTGGTGTCACCATTTTCTTTGATATTACCATTGTTACTGTTTTCTTGATATTCAAGGAGAGTCCTTTCCTTGCACTCTCTGTTACTACAACGTATAATAATTGCTGTAGGTCTGTTGAATTATCCGCCACCAATACTGTGTCATCTGCATAGCGTATATTATTTATATTATAACCTCCAACTAGTATTCCTGGCATCTCTTTGATCTCTCTCATTATTACTTCGCTATACAGGGAGAAAAGATCTGGTGACAAGACACACCCCTGTCGTACTTCTAGCTTTATCTGTTCGTAACTACCCTCTTTATTTCCCATTTCAATTGCTGCTACTTGGTTCCAGTAAACATTCTTTATTATTCTTAAATCTTTTCCATCAATGTTGATATCTTCCAACATTTTAATCAGTTCATCATGTTTTACTTTATCAAATGCCTTAGTATAATCTATGAAGCACAAATATATGTCTCTCTGTTTCTCTATTGACCTTTCTATATTAGTGTCCGTAATGTATAAATTGCATTGTTTGTGCCCTTTCCTTCCACAAATCCATACTGTTCTTCACTTATTTCCATTTTTATTTTATTTTTGTTTCTTCTCATTATGATTCTGAGTAGAAGCTTAGTGATATGGTTTATGAGGTTAATTGTACGAAAATCTTCACAATCAATTGCTCCTGGTCTTTTTGGTATAGCTATAAATACAGATTTCAGCATATCACTGGGTAAATATCCACTTCTGTAAACATCATTCAACATTTTGGTTAATATATCTACTCCAAATTCTCCCAACACTTCTAATTCTTCTATTGTGATTTCATCTGGCCCAGCTGTTTTTCCTTTCTTCATACGTTTCATAGCGTCAGCGACTTCTTCTTTCAGAATAGGTGGACCTTCTAAGTTACTATCTTCTGTTAATTCTTCCCTTTCTCCGTCATATAATTCTCTTATATACTCATTCCACCTCTTCATTATAGCACCTTCCTCTAATAATATCTTTCCTATTTTTGATTTCAAACACCCTGTATTTATTCTTATTTTTCTTCCTGTAAGCTCACTGATATGTCTGTACATATTTTTTGTATCATTAATGGAATTTAATTCAATTTTTTGCATTGCTCGTTTAACCAACTTTCTTTAGCCTTCCCACATTTATCTTTTATTTCTTTATTTATCTTAGCGTATTCTCGTTTGTCATTTTTACTCTGTTTTCTTTTGTCCATCAATTTTAAGATTTCATTCATCAATTTTTTCTTAGCTGTTTTGCCTCTCTCCGGTAATACTTCTTTGCTAGTTTGATGAATGGAGTCCCTTAACATTTCCCATTGTTCATTTATATTCTGTATTTTAGCTATCGCATTGTACCTATTTTTCACAGTCACTATGTATTGTTCTTGCAGTTCTTTATCTGTTTTCAGAACCTCTTTATTAAGTCTCCCTCTCTTTAATCTTACTTTTATTTGTCCACATAGTGGTACATGATCACTATTACAGTCAGCACCAGGCATTGTCTTTACATTAATTAAAGCATTTCTATATCTTTTATTAATTAGTATGTAGTCAATTTGGTTGCATATTTTCTTATCAGGGCTTTTCCATGTGTACAGTCTTCTTTTATGGTGTTTAAACCATGTGTTTCCAATTATCATATCATTGATATTTGCCCATTCTATAAGCTTTTCCCCTCTTTCATTTCTTCTACCTAAACCATAATTCCCCACTACATCCTCCATTTTCCCCTTTCCTACTTTTGCATTAAAATCACCAAGTATTATTTTTATTTCTTGTGATCCAATTTGAGCCATCACCATTTCTATTTCGTCGTAAAAGTGTTGTATTTCTTCATCACTACTGCTTGTTGTTGGTGCATATACCTGTATAATATTTATGTCTATTGGTTTGCCTTTGATTTTTACCATAACTACTCTATCTGAAATACACCAGTATCCATTAATTTACTAATTATTTACTATTTACTACTATTTACTATTATTTAATAAATATTATATACACTAATTATTTTAATAATTGTCAATTAATTGACTTGGCTGTTTTTTTCGTCTAATATTATTCCTACACTTTTTTCATGTGTATCCCCTCCAGAATAAATTATTGTGTGATTGTCAGCTATAATTTTGCCCGATCCCTTCCATCTCATCTCACTAATGCCTAGTATATTCATTTTCATGCTATCAATCTCTCTTAGAACATTGGTCAACTTTTCTAGCTCATTTAATGTCCTAACATTCCATGTTCCTACTCTAAATTTATTTATTTTAGTTATGATTTTGCCATCAGTAGCTGGATGACGGTCTGGTGTCACCTGTGGCTCATGACTGTCCCTACCGGACGAGGATGCCCTAAGACAGCCATTAACGTCTTTCACTAACTCTGATATATGTTTTGCCATGAAGTCTTGGGAAGATAATGTGGTGGTTTCCCTTTGCCTTCCACATTCACATGGTGGTCTTTTTACCTCTGCCTTTGACAGCCATTTCCGACCGTAAGGACAAGTGAGTGCCCTGCTCTGCTCAGCTGCAGAGTTGTCCACTTATTCCGGTGGATACTCGGTCCCCAGAGCTGTGTTAGCCACACCGTGGTGTGTTTCCATCCTCTACCACGGGGAGGTGCAGTTGGGATGTTCCCTTCCTAAAGTTATGGTCTATGACCAAAACTCTCCAGTACTTTTAGAGGAACTTACTGTGTCTAGCATTATATTTAAACAATGGCGAAAGGTAATTGGGGCATTCCGACGTAGGATTTTGTGAATTAGTTTAGCCGTATTGAAAAGCAGGCGTTTGCGGAGTGATAGTAACTGAAGGCATCTATGCAGGCTAGGATTGTCAGATACATGTTTGCTATAAATTGGACCCATGGCCCGTTTCTGGAGTGAGTAAAGTCGCTTGGTGTTTGAATTAGAACAACCGTCCCAGATTGTAGAGCAGTAGTCAAAATGTGTCTGTATATGAGAAGTAGAGAATATTTTCCTTGTGTCCTCATCAAGGAAGTTTTTAATTTTGGCGAGTTGGCAGACTTTTTTTCGCTGTTTTTTTAATGAGCGCTTGAACATGGGAATTAAAGGTTAGGTTTCTATCAATGGTTAGGCCTAATGTTTTGTGCTCAATTACACTTTCTACTGGCATGTTATCGATGTAAAGTTGAAGTGATGTGTGTGAGTTTAGAGTTTGAAGTCTTTGTCTGGTTGTTAATAGCATTGATTTTGTTTTAGTGATGTTAATTTGCATACGGTTTGCATAGCTCCACCAAACTACATTATTTAATTCTTGTTGCAAAGACGACTCCAGCAAAATAGTTTTCAGCGTTTGTGTATACTGTACAGTCGTCTGCAAATAGATCGCAGGACGACGAAAGATGCAAAGGTAGATTGTTAATATATATGGCAAATAATAGAGGGCCAAGAATAGAGCCTTTCGGTACTCCAATATTGAAGGTAGTGGTTTGAGACAGATATTTATTATGTGATACTACTTGCTTTCTGTTTGATAGAAAAGATGATATTAGAGTGACTACATTAGGGCCAATTTTCATTGTCTCAAGTGTTTTAATTAAAATAACATGGTCTATCATATCAAATGCTTTCTTGAAATCAATAAACACAGTTCCACATAAACTGTTGTTGTTTACATTCTGGTGCCAATTTTCTATCATGTTTGTCTAATGGCTGTCAGCAGCTAAGATTAACAATGATTTTGAGCGTCTGAAAGATCTATTTCTTAGAGATAAGATTGTCTGATCATTACCATTACCCTTTTCACGATTTATGCAAGAATGTGAGTGTGAATCAGTGAAGTAGATAGAAAAGCTGTGTCAGCTTATTACACAGACAATAAAGACATTTTTGCTAATGTACTTAAAGAAACTGAATTTGTAGCAGCAGCCACATATAATAAACCCAGATTGACCACTTACAGCAAAACAAACAATGCTGGGAAGTTTACAAATTATCAATGTAAACATTGTAATTACAACCATAATGAGAATGATATGTGTGATAAGAACCCAGCCTATCCCAGTTATCTACAAAACTTAATAAATAGAAGAAAACGAACATAACCAATGTAAGAGGTTAACTAAGTGCTTTTTTGTAAGGCCTATGGACATTGGCGCCGATCTTGTAAAGGGAGACTAATCGCAAAAGAAGCAAATGCAGCAGTGTTTAACAGTTCATCTTCTTCTTCTTCTTAAGAAGAAGAAGAACAACAACAACCAGCAAACGCAATTGAAAATATGGATGTCTTTCATTTGAATAAATGTAACATGTAATCGTTTTCACGATGATGGTATTTTAAATTGTGGACATAGTGTGCAAATCACAAACAACGAGGCAAACGCAGTTAGTGTTAGCGATTCAGAAGGAAAACTTGAAATCCACCAAGGCTATGTAAATAATAAACTAGCCAGTGTCCTGAGAGATAGTGAATGTACCCTCATTTGAGTTTAAAAAAAATATTTTCTACCGCCCTCAGACTATACAGGGAAATTTGTCACCTGTAGAACATTTTCGGGTTACATCAAAAAATACCCACTCACATGGACATATATCCAAACGCCATTGCCAACAGGCAAAGTAAAATGTGCCACATTAGAAAGTCGATGTTGCGATTTGATTGTTGGGAATCTTCTCAAAGTCACAGACATGTCACACGAGCAGATTACCACTTGGTATGAGCATTTCTTACTGCCAAGTGCCGAACTTCGTGTCTGTTATGATGGATGACTACTTCAGACACAATTGGGCCCCGTGTCTACTGCAATGCCCAATGTCCGACATCTTGGTATTTGTCTAGGTTTAATGTTTATATTGGGCTCGTACAAAACACTTTATCACTCTCAGATCTAGGACGCACACAAAGGAAAAGTCAGTCACGTCCTTAAACGATACAATCACCTTTATTGATCAACAGTACTACACGGGCTGCCATAGGCCACCGGCTCCTATCGTTTCGCGTTCTGCCTATGACCCGCACACCGTCTGCCACCAATATATAATGTCTTGCTCATTTAATCGTAAGACGACTATCGTTGCTACATCTGATCTGTCTGACGATAATATAATCTATCTATTCAATGGGCTAATAGTTCAAGCATTACTCACACATAACTGGTACCCACAAGCTCTGATCACAGCATCTTCTGGTCGCCATTCTCGTTGACATCCCCTCACAACCGGGCCATCACTGCCTCACCATCACTGGCCTCCGTTTGCGTTCATCAAGCGATGGCTTCGATGTGTTGCTCCATCATTGCCGTCGTGCACACTCGAAACAATCTTCACTCAACTGCATCTCAGATGTTTCCCATTTCTTTAAATACTGTCAACACTGAAACACTTTCACAACTCTGCAATCGACCTTCTCTTGTTCACGTCCCAGCGCCTTCTGTCCAGATCGCAACCTTCTCCGGCTTTTACCTGGGCACATCACGTGACCACATTAGCTCCGCCCACTAATCTGCCCATGTTCGCTTGCATTTTTGAACTGTGTGTCAACGACATCTCTCTAGTTTCTACGCTTGACACACTTGCTGTGTTTCGCATATCCATCTCATGGCACTTACCAACCAAGGTAGTCACCAGGTCAATTGAAAAGAGAGAGAAACCAAACAAAGACTCTACAACAAGAAAGCTCTACTATAGATTGTCCCAACACATGGGAAGAGAATTTCACTGGGGCAGAAAGAATTAACATATCTGTTCACCAATATTTCAAACCCAATGAGCAGAAACCAAGACACAAAAACAGTGAAGTAAATTCAACATCACAAATCAAGCCAAAGCCAAGCAAATCAAACCAAACACTGCAATATTTGTAATAGCATTCCTTTATTGCTTAACTATTGTATCATTATCCTGCATTATTGCCTGTACACTGTGTTATTACAAATGTATGCCCAACTGTAATTTATGTGCAGATTCATATTTACAACCATGTAACAAAAATAAACCACCCAATCTCCACGACAAAACAATGAATTCACTCTTCATTACCGAACAAACACAACAGCAGACAGACGGTATGTACAGAGACTACATCAACATAAAAACAGTCACAGTGACCCCAGAACAAGACAAAACGACACCAGGCAAGATGACAATGCATCATACAGACACTGAAGCAACACAAAGTAAAACAAACATTAAACACCACAGCAGACTAACAAACCAGACCCAAAAGGGAGATAACCATTCTACACAACAGTGCACCATCATACTACACACAATATCAATGCCAAACTGTAACAACTGCATTAGGCACATGAGAGACACGGCCCCATCAAAACAAAGCACGACAAATAGTGACATGCAAATATGGACTACAGATGACTTGATACAGTTAATACTATCTACCATACCATTGAATTTCCTTCCTTGGCTGTGTTTTACATATAGCTCAGCCAAAACACACTCATCTCGTTTTATAAAGACGAGGCTATTACGTAACAACAGTTACATCCAAACCAGTAACATGACACAACACATAGTGACATTACGACAGACTTTTGACTGTTTCAGGCAACACAGCCTGACTGTGAAACCATCAAAATTGAAATTGCTTTTCATGAAATAAATCTTTTGGGTTATATAATTTGTGATAGTAATATTGCAAGTGACGATAGAAATGTATCCACAATTTTGACTTTATCTCTTCCAACAACAAAGAAGGAAGTAAGAAGCATATTGGGTTTATTGAACTATTACAGAAAGTTCATCCCAAAATTTTCAGACCTAACAGAAATTTTGTACCAACTTGTTGCCTAAATGTCAACCTACTAAAATTGTACAGAGTTTAGACCTGAAAAATGCTCTTGCAAAAAATAAAAATGTACTTCTCATCCCTGCCTATTCTCAAATTACCAAACATTAATCTACCTTTTACAGTCCAGACTGATGCAAGACTGGCAGGGGTCCTCCTATAAATGTACGACAACATCTTACATCTGGTGACATTTGTCAGCTGCAAGTTATCACCCTGCGAATGCAGATACAGCGCATCGGAACTCGAAAGTCTCGCACTGGTGTACTCCTTATCTAAATTAGCCAGGTATTTGTTGGGCAAACATTTTATTGTCCAAACTGATAACAGTCCACTCAAAGTCATTATGTTAAGGGACACTATCAAACCACCACATCGCCAGATGTTCACTTCTAATACAGAATTATAGTTTTTATATACAGCATATTAGCGGCACAGAGAACACAACAGCGGACCTATTGTCTAGGATTCCTGTCAACCAGTCCACCAGTGTTTCAACTACGCCTGAGCGCAGAGCATGAGACAGTTATCGCTTGCGCTCAGAACGTGAAATCACATACTAGCGCAATAAATCACCCCGTCAAGTAATAGCGCTGATTTAACCTGAAGTATTGTGATATGCACTATTTTCTGTTTTAATATGAAATTACATTTTTAAACAGTGATGAAAATGTTATGAATAAATGAAATTAGTCAACAGAAATAGGGACAATTGTAATAACTCTCAAGTGTGTTCAGAACTGTATTATAGAAATAGTTAAAGTTACCAACATTTCAACACTTGAGAATTTTGCGGACATATAGCACTGAAACATGCCAACCATTTTAACTTAGATTAGCAACTGTGTTAGATGAATGACACTGTGTGCCGATACAGCCAGATTTCACAATTTTGTCTAACCACACATTTTTTTGATTTTTTCCTGGTTTATTCCAACTGTGGAAACACATTACCATATTCATAAATTAACATAATTAATTAAGTATGAATGAGCGAGTGAATGAATTATACGACACTTAAATTTGCAAACGAGAATTTGAGTGAAAGGATTTAAATATTTGTTATCTAAGAATCATCGATTGACCCCAACATTCAATTCTGCCACACCTGTCACAATCTTGAATTACGTGAGGCTAAACGTTTGACGCTTAGACGAAACTCACAAATGTAAAACTGTAATTATTGTAACATTCTAAAGGTTATTGTACATAACTATTTATGGTTGCATCCAAGGGAAGCAATCTAGTAAGGGTAAAAGCGATACATTCTATATTTTGTTCAAAGAAGTCAAATGACTACTGGGTACCAGGTTTCATTAGATAGAGATGGATGATGGGTACTAAAATTTGACGGGACCAGGAGTAGAATATCTGGCCATAGGGGCTAGTATACTGTTCCTGAAGTTATCACATATAGTGATGGCTTGACACCTAACATGATTTTTGTTGAGAGGGAGGACGTAGCTTGGAAGATAGCATCAATCGTCGTTAACTTCCAGTTTGTGCTGAGTCCATTATTCAAACTAAGTGCCAGTCCAACCAGAGGACTATACTTGATGCTAGTGAGCCAAATGACGGCAATGAAGTAATTATAGATTAGGCATTTTCCAACAGAAGGCACCTTGCAATCATACAATCGTATGAGTTAACCATGTGAAAATCAACACCATTGGGTCTTGACAGTAAATTAAAACTTATACAACGTGTAACTACCCACACATAATGAAAGTGTACCACTTTCATAAGAGAGAGGGAGAGAGTGTCAGGGACCCAATGCACTGAATAGCCAGTGATAGACAGGAGACAGTTCAGTGCAGGATAACAGGGCAGGTAGCCAGGCATCCTGCATACAGGTCAGAGTCACGTTCACAGAGTGCGGGGAGACCTGTACACAGTCTAAGGCCCCGTAGTCACTGCACCACATCGAGCCCCATGGGACTCACAGACTGTGAGCAGCCGTGAACTTGCAAAACGTACCTGTGTTTAATCAGACGGGTTTAGGACTTCGAGACGGACGGACATAGGGCAGTGGTTGTGTTTAGTGAGCATTGTGATGTGATAGTAGGATTGACGGTGCGATTGAGTTATGGAGCGAACTATGCTTGAGTTGGGAAGTATGTGTTAAGAGACAGTGTGAGATCTGTGATATGCTATTATACTTTGTAATATACAATGAACGATTATAAGATTGTTACGATGTTTTGGTAAGAGTTGTGTGTTGCCGAAAGCGCAACTCGTGTGAGTTTGCACACGTGAATACTATTGTTTAATAAACAATTTGCTAATTATAACTGCCATGCGTGTGAGTGCAGTTACTGAACACATACAAATTGTTTCACCTCTGCCCTGAAATGCGAGCCAAAGTTATGATTAAGACCATGACAGACATCTAGCTTGCCAGATTCAGTAAAGAAGCACCAATATCATCACAGCTGAAAGGTTTTTCTCATGTATTCACTTGTGACACTTGAATGGTGTAGCATGAGTGAACCATAATCATATTTAAAAGGTTTCTCTCTTATGAGTGTGTTTAATAACATTAAAATTGCTATACTGAGTAAAAGAGGCAATAATACATGCATAGTTATTACAAGTTATCTCTACTGTTCCGTGGCTTTTTGAATGGGCAAAAGATTTACCACAATAATCACACATAAAGCGTTTCTCCAGTATGCTGCAATCCAGACAGCCAAAACTTGTAAATAACACTATAACCATCAAATAAAGCATTTGAAACGTTTCTTTCCTGTAAGTGATCTCTAGTGGCAGTTCAGATGTGCAAATATATAACAGGATGCAACACATTCATTAGTCTTGGAATGCTTCTTTCCTGTATGTGTTCACTTAGGTGCTTCAGACCTACAGCTTCCATAAAAGATGACTATATTCATCACATTTGCAAGGCTTCTCTCCTATATATGTTCTCTTGCGACACTTCAGAACTTGAACTTCTGTAAAACATGTATCCCATTCAACACATCTGTAAGAATGCTTGCTCTCTTGCATATATTGCATGATATTGTATATACTCTATTGTGGCACTTTTCACTGAGATTCAGTAAAGGATACACGACACTTCTTACATTTGTATAGTCTTTCTCCAGTATGTTTTTCTTTTGGCATTAACATTTAACTGTAGTAAAAGATGCACTTACTCGGGTTCAAGATGGCGGTGTAAACCGCATCGCCTTGATTCAGAGATTAATTATGTGTTCTGTGCGTGTTTCTTAACATCAGTCTGTTCAAATAAGGATGAACCTACGACAGGTCCAGTAAACCGGTAGGGAATTTATTTGTTCAAGTACTATTGCTAGAGAATTATGGAGGAAATTTAAAGAAAAACGCAACTCTATTAGCTTTCACTCCGGAAACAACACACCGAAGCCGAACAACAATAAGCGACTAACAACAACAACTGCTAAGCTTTGAAATACTTCAAATAGAAAGGAGATTTTTGCGACTTGGAATGTTACTGGTCTAGGATATAAGGAACCAGCTCTCATAGAGTTTATGAAAAAAATCAAATATTCAAATATTAGGACTCGCAGATACTAGGAAAAAGGGGCAGAATACGAAACGAACACATGAAGGTTACATTCTTATATTGAGTAGTGTCGACCAGCGAGCTACAGCTAAACATGGAGTGGGTTTTTTGTTACATCC
The DNA here is from genome assembly GCA_014155875.1 of Cepaea nemoralis. Lineage (NCBI taxonomy): Eukaryota > Metazoa > Mollusca > Gastropoda > Stylommatophora > Helicidae > Cepaea > Cepaea nemoralis. The sequence continues at coordinate 75,788 of JACEFZ010027515.1, read as the reverse complement.
AGACAAAGCGAAAGCCATTATCAACACTAAATTTATATCAGAAAGGATAATACTAGTATAGATCAAAGAAGGGAATAGAACAAAAACTTGTATACAAACATACGCCCCATGTAATGACACTTACAGCGACGAAGACAAAGACGAGTATTTTGATAAACTTGCAGACACGTTAAATAATGTCAAGGAAACAGATGAACTAATTGTGATGGGTGATTATAACGGACGAATAGGCACACGAAGAACACCGTGGGAGGATTGCATGGGGCCATTCAGCGACACAGACTGATTGTAACAGCAATGGTCAACATCTACTCAACATATGCTCTGAACATAGACTAATAATAGCAAATAGTTTTTTTCAACATCGTCGTAGCCACACCAAAACCTGGTATAAATGGAATGACATAGACCAAGCATCTCAAATTGACTTTATTCTAATTAGGAAATCAAACAGAAGACTACTATTAGATTCAAGAGAACTCCCAAATACAGATGTTGATACTGATCACAAACCAGTAATAATAAAAAAGATTTCAACATACAAGAAAATAAGAAACAAAAAGGTAACAACACGTCTATGAGAACAGCCTGGTGCAACAATGAAGTTAAAGATAGCATATTCAAAAAGAAGGTAGCATTCAAAAAGTGGATCACAACTAAATCTGAACAAGACTATGTTACTTATATAGACGTAATGCCAAACGAACAATTAGAGCATCTAAAGATGAATCCTGGAGAATATACGGTGAACAAATGGCGACCCTTAGCAAAGACTGCCCAAGAGAATTTTATAAACATGTCAACACAATGAGAAACAGAGATGCATGCTACAACCCAACCACCATCATAAACAGCAAAAGAGGTATACCGATATTTAATCCACAACAAAGACCAGCAAGGTGGGCAGATTACTTTCAAGAACTACTTAATCCCACACATAACATAGAAAACCTCACTTTTGTGCCTAAAAGCCAAGGACAGCAAGAACCAAATTTCATATCTGCAGACGTCAAAGCAGTTATACAGAAAAGTCCTAAAAACAAATCACCAGGTCCAGATGGAATAACCACAGAAGCTATTCAGGCCTGTGGGGAAACAGGAGTTAAATGGCTAACAAGACTTTTTAATATAGCATGGGAAGAAAGAAAAGTCCCAGATGATTGGCAACAGGCAATAATAGTACCCATATGGAAAAAGAAAGGCAATATGAGAGTGCGAAACATACAGAGATATATCACCTCTAAGCCATATAGGGAAAATGTATGCAAAAGTATTGGAACAAAGAGCTAGACCAATAGTTGAACAACAGTTACGCAAAGTACAATTCGGTTTTCAGAAAGGTAAAAGTTGCACTGATGCATTATTTACACATAGACAAATATGTGAAACAAATATTGAATATAGTGACCAGCAGAATATTGTGTTTGTAGATCAGGAAAAGGCTTTTGATAGAGTAGACAGATACAAATTATGGACCATCCTTGAAGACTATGGGATACAAGGGCAACAGCAAGAAAACATCATAGCCATGTACCACTCAAGCCAAAGTGCAGTAAGAACACAAGAAGGTATATCAGATATGTTCACAGTCAATACAAGAGTGAGGCAGGGATATGTGCTCTCTCCCCTGCTATTCAATATCTACATGGACAGAATTTCCAAAGAAGCAAGTCTCGACAGAACAGATTCAGAAAATTTAGAACTCTCTACTCCAGATGAAACAACTGATCCACAGGAAATAAATGAACTTCTATTTGCAGACGATCAGTGCCTGTTTTATAGCAACGAGGGCAGACTGCAAAATCATATTAATAATCTGAGTTCAACATGCAGGAGATACAATATGAGTATAAATACAGCCAAAACCGAAGTAATGCAAGTTAGCAGATTGCCAGGCCCACTAAGTATACAGATAAATAGCACAACTCTGAAACAAGTTAAAGAATTCAAATTCTTGGAAGTATGATTACAGAAGATGGCAGATTGGACAGAGAAATTGAAATCAGATGTCAAAAAGCTAGTGCACTTACATATCAACTATCACCTTTACTGAAACATCCAAATATATCCATGTCCGCAAAACGACCAGCAACTACCATCAGTGGCCTTACATCAAAGATCATCTGCGACGAGACCAAGAGGACGTCCAAGAAGAAAATGGATTGACACCAAAGATATTGTACAACCACACGGAGTGACACTATCCAGTGCAACCCACCGGGTGCTGGAACGCAAATTATTCCTCCCCACGATGCTTGATGGCAGGAGTGGAAGATGATGATGATGATGAATAAAAGATGCACCATATACACTTGCAAAGTTCATCTCCAGAATGTTTTGTGTTGTGGTGTTTCAGAATATAAGCTCAAATAAAAGATCACACATATGAGTTTTCTCTCCTGTATGTGTTCTCTTCTGGTGATTCAATTCTATAGTTCAAGTAGACAATGCACCACAATAATCATGCGTGATCAGTTTTTTCTACTGTATGTGTTTTCTTGTGGTGCTTCAGACCCTTAGCTTTTGTAAAAGAAGCACAACATTCATCACATTTGTAAGGTTTCTCGCCTGTATGTGTTCTTTTGTGACATTTCAAACCACTATTTATAATGAAAGATGCACCACATACATCACATTTGTAAGGTTTTTCTCCTGTATGTGTTCTCTTGTGATACTGCAGACCATCAGCTCGTGTAAAATAGGCACAACATTCATCACATTTGTAAGGTTTCTCGCCTGTATGTATTCTTTTGTGACCTTTCAAACCACCATTTGTAGTGAAAGATGCACCGCATACATCACATTTGTAAGGTTTTTCTCCTGTATGTGTTCTCTTATGATACTGCAGACCTTCAGGTCGTGTAAAATAAGCACAACATTCATCACATTTGTAAGGTTTCTCGCCTGTATGTATTCTTTTGTGACATTTAAAACCACTACTTGTAGTGAAAGATGCACCACATACATCACACATGTATGGTTTCTCTCCTGTATGGGTTCTCTTGTGCCAATTCAAACCTTTAGAGTCAATAAAAGCTGCACCACATACATCACACATGTATGGTTTCTCTCCTGTATGTGTTCTCTTGTGGCACTTCAGATGTTCAGCTTGAGTAAAACATACACCACATACATCACACTTGTAAGGTCTCTCTCCTGTATGTGTTCTCCTGTGGGTCTTCAGACAGCCAGCTCTAGCAAAATATACACCACATTGATCACACTTGTGAGATTTCTCTCCTGTATGTTTTCTCATGTGGGACCTCAGACTGCTAGCTGTACTACGATATACACCACAATTATCACATTTGTAAGGTTTCTCTCCTGTATGTATTCTTATGTGGTCCTTCAAATAGTCACTTCTAGTAAAACAAGTGCCACATTCATCACACTTGTAAGGTTTCTCTCCTGTATGTGTTCTCATGTGGCACTTCAGATTGCCAGCTGCAGTAAAATATACACCACAAACATCACACTTGTAAGGTTTCTCTCCTGTATGTGTTCTCTTGTGGCTCTTCAGACTTGTAGCTACAGTAAAACATGCACCACAATCATTACACATGAAAGGTTTCAGTGCTGTATGTACATTTGTGTGTTTGTTTACAATGACACCTGGATCACAAACATCGGGTACGTATGATGCACTATCTGCTTGCATTCTTTGAGCACTACAATTGCCATAACCAACAGTATCATGGAGTAGGTTCTCAGAGGCTTGTGTATGTTTTACTAGGGTCTCTACATTCTGTATCTGACAAATCCCATTAATCAAAGATTGTTTTTCATTGATTTCAACCATAGAAGAGACATTCTCTGGCATTTGACAACCATTGTTCTGGTTCAGTGATGTCTCATAACTATTTTCAGGCAATTTTGAGGTCGTATTCTTGTGAATGGTGTCTTGAATGATGCCACCTGTCATATCCACTGTCGTACTGAATCTGTGATGTATGTCTTCAATGGAAGGACATCTTTTAAAAGGATGTATTTCTGAAATATATTACAATAAATACTTGGTTAATAAGAAGGTACACCAGGTAACAGACTAAAGTCAGATTTGATAGAGCAATCTGATGAAAGGCTACTGCGAATGTAAATGTGTGCACAAAATGGAATATATATATATATATATATATATATATATATATATATATATATATATATATATATATATATATATATATATAAAACAAATGAACAGTTACACAATGGAAGTGCGATCTAATATAAAAACAGGTAAGGTATATTGTTAAAGTTATCAGTGACATTCTTCACTCCATAGGTCTGTTAATATCAAGTTGTCTAAGCAGCTTACAAAAATAAATAATATTGGCATTTCTTCTTCTTCTGCGTTCATCCGGAGTTTTTTTCCGGATGTGATTGCGTTGTGCCTGTTTACAGCAGAGCTGCGTTCTTGCGCCATTAGGCCGACACATCCAACTTCTGTGGGCATTTGTTGACCGGGTTAACCTTCCCGGGGGTTTCTTAGGACGTTTGACTCTCACTGTTGTGGTGTTATCCCCCATCCCAGCTGGCCCATATAGAACAGCCACCCGGGAAGGTTAACCCGGTCAACAAATGCCCGCAGAAGTCGGATGTGTCTGCCTAACGGCGCAAGAACGCAGCTCTGCTGTAAACAGGCACAACGCAGTCACATCCAAAAAAAAAACTCCGGATGATCGCAGAAGAAGAAGAAGAACAGCCAAAGATCCTGGTCAGCCCTCAAGGGAAGGCAGGGGCAGACCATGGGCATTCCCCGCCATCCAAGGAGGCTTCCATACTTGCAGAGCCGATACATAGCGCTCTGGTACTGGGCTCACCCAAGGAATCGTCACGTCCTGCACATGGCTGCTTAGCCTCACTTCCGTATATTGGGCCTTCCGTTCATCATAGGCTGTTCTTCCGGAAACCAGAAGTATGCAGTCTGCAGACGACATTCACACAGTGAGCTTTCGATTCGGACTTTCCGTGTAATGGATTTGCTATCCAAGCAATATTCCATTTCGTGCCACTAGGAAACTTTTCCACCTTTTATGAAGCCCACACAGTGGGCTTTTGATTCGGACTTTCCATGTAATGGATTTGCTATCCAAGCAATATTCCATTTCATGCCACTAGGACACTTTTCCACATTTTATGAAGCTCACACAATGGGTTTTTGATTCGGACTTTCCACGTAATGGATTTGCTATCCAAGCAATATTCCGTTTCATGCCACTAGGACACTTTTCCACCGTTTATGAAGCCCGCACAGCGAGCTTTCGATTTGGACTTTCCACATAATGGATTTGCTATCCAAGCAATATTCCATTTCATGCCTCTGGGTCGCTTTTGCAACCGACATACCTGTGGTATGAAGTGTGGCAGTCTGAATACTTCTTCATGCACCTTTAAATGTCAACCTGTATGTAGTTAAAGTAAGCTGCGGTCAACTTGAGCTTGTTGATATCTCCATAGAGCTTGTCCTCAAATGAAGCAGGTGTGGGCCAAAATATCTTTCTCTGTTCTGCATATGTTGGGCAATCCTGCAGCAAATGTTTTGCTGTCATTTTTCCAGTTCTACAATTACATTTATCGGTATCTCCTATCTTTAGTTTATTGAACAAGTGGTATTTCAGCCTGTTATGTCCTGTGCGGAGTCTGAAGATTGCTACTTGTTCTCTTCGGTCGAGTTTGTAATATGCATCATCCTTCTGATGGCCTGGATGCTCTGATTCCCATTTGGTTCTATAAGTGCTTTTTATCAACCTCTTTGCCTCATTATAGGTTATGTCTATGTCAGGCTGTGGTAGTCGTCCGCCCTCTTTTGCCAGTCTGTCAGCCTCTTCATTTCCAGGTATACTGCAATGTGATGGGATCCACTGTATTACAACTTTTTTGGATTTCTGGCATAGACCATGGAGTGCTGCTCTTAGGTCAGTTAGTTCTCTGCTGTTATTGCTCTTCAGTATTGAGACAGCTGACTTTGCATCTGTGAAGATAGCTATGTGCTTCTCTTTATTTTCCTCCAACAGGAGCATTTCTGCTGCAGTTTTCAGAGCCTCTACCTCCGCTTTGAAGTTACTTGAAAATTTTCCAGTTGCCACTGAATGTGTTTTTTTCACTCCATTTTTTAAATTTAGGAGAATTCCTCCTCCTCCATTCTTTATTGAATTTTTGGCTGATCCATCTGTATATGCATGGGTCCAATTGCTGCTTGGGTAATGTTCTTGTATGTAGTTTAGGGTTATTTCTCTTCTTTCGGTTTCATGCTGAGTGTTCTTTTTCTCAATACCAGGAATGTTTTCTATCATCTCAGGCAGTTGCTGCTGTCTCCAAGCTGGGAACTTGTGTGCATTGTAAATGGGTTTGACTGTTGATATGTTAAGAATAGGATCTGCCCTAATCCTTAGTTTTGCAGTTTCTACAAAGTTGCTACGCTTCAGTCTTCCCTTTCCAAAACCATTAAATCTTTTGTACATAGGGTGGTCTGTCAATCTTCTAATTTTTTCTGCTTGTTGCTGGGCTCTGCTATCTCTTCTATCCTGCATTGGTTGTAAACAAGTGATCTTTTCTAGTTCATTAATAGGCGTTGTCTTCAGGCTTCCAGTTATGATTCGCAATCCTTGATTTTGGACTACTTATTTTGTTAAAGTTTTGACTTAGCTGCTGTTGCCCAAGCTGCAATGCCATATTCCAGTACTGGCCTCACCTGTCCAGTATATAACTTCTTGAGAACTTTATCATCTGCTCCCCATGTTGTACCAGCAAGCTTTTTCATGATTGCCATTCTTTGCCTTGCTCTTGTTCGATTTTTCTCAACCTGTGTCTTCCATGTCAGGCGACGATCAAAGGTGACTCCTAGATAGTTTGGATTTTCTTCATGGCGCAATATTTTTCCATTCAATACCAGCTTAGGTTGCTGAGTTTTATTTGAGAGGGAGAACACTGTGCATGTTGTTTTCTCCTCACTTATCTTCACTAGCCATGATTTTGACCAGTCCTCTAGCGCTAATAAGGCTTGCTGTATTCTGCTGTTAGCTGTACTAATATATTCTTCAGATGTCCATATGGCTAGGTCATCTGCAAAGGAGGATGTGTGTACTCTCGGCTGGAAAGTTTTCCGTGATGTCATTTATATATGCTAGGAATAATGTTGGTGAAAGAACTCCTCCTTGGGGGACACCTTGCTCCAACAGCATCATTTTGCTGGTTTGTCCTTGTACTTTTGTCCTGGCAGTTCTGTTCTCAAGGTAGTGGCTGATCCATTTATACATTTTCCCACAAACATGCATGTTTTGCAGTTTTACTTTCAGTCCTTCCTTCCATACTTTATCAAATGCTTTTTCTAAATCTATCCAGGCCGCTAGTGTGTGCTTTTTCTCTTGGAAGGCATCCTCTATTTCCTGAGCTATATAGGTTATTTGATCTTCAGTGGATCTGTACTTTCTGAATCCTGCTTGGTGTGGTGTTAAGAATTGGTTTTCTTCCAGATGCCATGTTAGCCTGCCATTGATAATGCGTTCCATTAATTTTCCTACACAGCTAAGTAGACTGATAGGTTGATAGCCATTTGGTTCTTCCAGGTTTTTTCCTTTCTTTAGGACTGGTATTAGTATAGCTTCCTTCCATGCCTGTGGGACTATTCCTCTCTTCCAGCTGTAATTTAGGACTGCTAGTAGTTTATTTTTTGCCTTAGGGCCTAGTCCTATTAGCATTTCGTTTGTGATTCCATCCTTTCCTGATGATTTCTTCTTTTTTAGGGTATTCATTGCCTGTTCCATTTCTTCCATTGTTAGATTTGCCATCATATATTCTGCTGCTGTCTCTGTATTAGTATGATGCATCTGTTTGTCTTTGATTGCTTTCTTCTGTTCGATTGTAATATCAATGTGGTTTGCACTGGCACAGTGTTCCATTAGTGCATTTGCAGCCTTTTTTCCTGTCAGCAAGGCATCTCCTTGTTTAATTGTTATCTGTTTGTTTCTAGGTCCTTCATTGTTCATGGCTTTCACTAGTTTCCATAGTTTGTTTCCATCCCTGTCAAAATTCAGGTTTTCTGTTTTTTCCCTCCAACAATCTCTTGTTGTTTGATTTACTGTTCTTTTATATTTTGCTCAGATGGCTTTGAGAGAGATGTTCGCTTCAGTTGTTTGTTCTCTGTCTGCTGTCTTCTTGGCATCTTCAACTTTGTCTTCCAAAATTTGTAGTTCTTCAGTCCAGTATGGTTTGTAATTTTTCCTCGCTCCTCTTGGAATAGACTCAGTGGCCGCCTGTATTACTGCTCAGTTTAAACTTTCCACCATTTGCTTCATGTTGCCATATCGTGTATTTATGTTTTCACAATATTTGTCTGTTAGTATGGCAAATCTGTCCCAATCTGCTCGTTTGTAATTCCAGCGGGGCAAAGGCTTTTGCTCCCGTGGAACATACTCCATATTCATTACAAGCTTGATTGGTCTGTGGTCACTACCTGCTAATTGGTCAAGCACATGGTGATCGATTTTGTGGAGGATATCTCCTGTGCAGAAAGCTAAGTCTGGAGTAGAAGTGGTAAACCATCTTCTGGAGTAGAAGCTCGGTGTGTCGTCCGCTTTGTTGAGTAGATGGAGATTTGAGTCTATTTCCCAGTCCTCCACTTCATCTCCTCTTTTGTCAGTATCTGGGTATCCCCATCTTTCTGAACGGCTATTAAAGTCTCCGACAATAATGCAGTTTGTGTCAGTTATTTTCATGTTTGAGAGTGTAAGGTCCTCCTTATCTGCTGGGCTATACAGATTGTAAATTCTTATTTTCACGTCCTTTATCATTATATCAACACCTATAATTTTCGTTTGGTTGTCATATTGGCATTTCATCACATTTATAAACAGGAGAATTACATTCTTGTCTGAAACAATATTTGTGGTACAAATAAAAGTGACTTGTCATGGAAAGACAAATCTTGTTTTTATATTCAGTGGTGTGAGAGTCAATCTATTAGTAGTGTTAGGATTCACATTTCTCATCAGTAACTCAATCCAACCCAGTGAAATTAGTGCCAGAGGTGTTATGTGATGTTGTACATGAATTAGAGGCAGCAAGGAGGGAAACTGATAGGTTGTCTTAGATCCATTGACTGTATAAAGTGTGTGGAAGCTCTAAACTCTAGTTAGAAGATGGATGAATGAATTAAAGTGTGTGGAAGCTCTAAACTCTAGTTAGAAGATGGATGAATGAATTGTTTCATTCTGTCGCCAGTTTTAGGCATGTCGGATACTCATTCCCTGTAATTCCAAAGTGGAAGGAAAACATTGATGGTAACAAATGAGAATTGTTGGAAATTGCTGAGCCTAGATATTTCATACAGCAGTATTCTGTACTTCCTCTAGGAGTAACCTCCAGTCTGTGAAGAACATAATCTTAATTTATGGTTGTAAATCTGTGGTCAAGATTCTCAGTGCATGTTGAAGTGCTACAGACTGCTTTAAAACAGACAATTATTCTAGTTTCTATTCCCTTTGTATGATCTTACCAATGTTTACTGTTATGAAACATCCTCAATTATGTTTTAAAAATGTACTTTTCTGTCTATTCTACAGGTTTATAGTTCTCCAAGAGCATCTGTTAAGCCAATGTGTTAATGTATAATTGTTCATGATTTTCCTTGTATTCAAATAAGTTATGTGTGCATGAGAGTATCCAGACACTTAATATCAGTAAGTTCATTTTCTATTAGCTGATGGGGAGATGCTCACACGTGTGGTTAAGAAGCTTGTCTATGGGTTGGATGCTCATACTTGTGGTTAAGAAGCTTGTCTATGGGTTGGATGGGGAGATGCTCACACTTGTGGTCAAGAAGTGTGTCTATGGGTTGGATGGGGAGATGCTCACACTTGTGGTCCAGAAGTGTGTCTATGGGTTGGATGGGGAGATGCTCACACTTGTGGTCCAGAAGTGTGTCTATGGGTTGGATGGGGAGATGCTCACACTTGTGGTCCAGAAGTGTGTCTATGGGTTGGATGGGGAGATGCTCACACTTGTGGTCAAGAAGTTTTCTATCAGCATAAAGCTGCACTGAACAACACAACTGTCCTGTATGAGGAACCTGCTATGTGTATGTGAAGTGCCAGGAATATCACATGTTTGTAGGCCTGAGTTTACAGAGGAATAGGTGGCCATTCCTTCCCTCCCATAGCTAATGTAGACAGCTGGCGATGAACCACTGTCCGACTGCTCACATCATTGTCAGTATAACATCTCAAGCATTACTCCAATGAACCCACAACATATTTAACTATTCTTTTTAACTTGCTTTTGGAACTTGCATGTTGGAATGATGAACGAACAAATACACAAATGATGAGACATTAACAGAATTTTCTCAGTGTACTCAGTTATTTTCTTCTACTGCCCATCGTTCAGGACATGTATGTCGATGTGTTGTATTGTCTGCATTGATGTAATCATCATCCCTCCTGTAATTATTCTGTGGTCAGCATTTTGTACTTTAGGTCAATGCTCTGTGTTGGGTTTGAATGCTGTGATTAAGGCTGTTGAGTCATATTCTATTACACGAAGCAGAAGATGCAACAGAAAAGCAGAAGGTAACAGAGAAAGTGAATGATGAGATGATGAATAAGATGAAGAGAAGAACAGGATGAGGAAGAACATGAGGAGGATGAACACGAGAAGGATGAACACGAGGAGGATAAACATGAGGGAAGCAGATAAGGAGAGGACAAAGCAGATGAGGAAGGGGAAGAAATAGGAAGAAGATTGAGGGAGAAAGAAAAAAAGAAAAAAAAAAGTGGAAAGGGGGGGGGGGGGTAGGAATGAAGGAAAAGAAGATCAATTGAAGCATATATTCAATTATATTATATTTCACTTATCCTAACCTTGACCTGGGTATTCTATATACACTTCAGGTTCTTCTATCTTGACACTTGCTGGTGTTTGACTCTCAAAGGCTGGGATCTCAGTGAAATCCTCTTTGGTAGAACTGTGAACACAGTCAGTCTGAAAGGATTGGTGAGTGACATATTTAATTAAACATAGAGTCTATAAATATATCTGATATGGTGGTCATATGACAGACTGAGCTTTAAGCTCTATGTATTGAGTTCAGATGATCTACACCTGAAGAATGCTAACATCTCTCAGTGTCTGATTGGTGTAGAGATTTCATCTCACCCTGTACCATCTCTGTAGAGGCCGTGATGTCGAGCTTTCCTTCCCTTGACCAAATTCAGAAACCCGTGAGGTCTTCAAGACTGCTAATGGAACTTCACATTTGTGTTGAGCCATATAAGGATGGTAACTGGACATGACTCAGCCAGCACATGTAGACTAGCTCTGTTTAGTACTCATGTTTCCCCAACAGGTTTTAGACAGGTTTTACTCATAGGTATTTCACTATCTATAGACTCAGACCCAAGGGCAATGTAATGATATAAATATTTCTCAGGTGGAAACAAAATCTATGAAGCAAGATGTTTTTTATGTAATCCAGTCCTTTGATGTAGCAAATAAAAAATTTCCGGGGTTTGGGAAAAAGTCACTGATTTTTGATTTGATGTGAATTAGAATCATTACCAAAAAAATTTCATATCATTTGAATACATTGTGATCAACACCATCCAGAGATTGATTTCCTAGACAATTTTACATTTAGTAGCTTGCCATTGCTTCTGAATGAGAGGGCAGGGTTGAATTTCCCAAAATGGCGTGTGAAAGAAATGATCCCACTAAACCCCGTTTAAGAGCTGGAGACTAGGACGCTCTTAAAACTCTTTTTCTACCACGGGATAAAAAAAAAACAAATAAAGTAAAATCTCTGACATATATAGCGTAGGACTTGAATGACAGACTGCAAGATTTTGAAATTTTTTTCAAAAAACTTCAGCACCTCTGCCGTGTCCCCCACCTTGTCGTGGTAGAGGAGCTTGCGTGTTCCAATGACCGCAAGAGGCTATGCCAATGGTTAGCACAGCTGAGTCTCCCATGTCGGACAGGCTCCAAGGGGGGATGGGAACCAGACCAAGAGAGACACACGCCCGCTGCCTTGTAGGTAGACTGGGGATAGTCAAAGGCTAGGGAGAGTACACCCAAAAAATGCCTATCGAAATCGGATGTATTGAGCCACAGGTTTGACAAAGCAGTGCAATGTAAACTTAATCAATCCATGATGCCACAGATTAAAATTAATCAGTATGGTGCTAATCCCGTGAAATCCCATCAAGCAGTGATAGGCCAGGGGCCCCCTGCCTCGAGGGGGGGGCCACCAAAAATTACCCCTTTAAAAAATGGGGGGCCCCACCCGGGTCCTCCTGGTGGGGCCTTTTGGGAGTCAAAGGCCCCCTTTGAAATTTTTTTGTTTCTCTTGTGGCTCTTCAGACTTGTAGCTACAGTAAAACATGCACCACAATCATTACACATGAAAGGTTTCAGTGCTGTATGTACATTTGGGGTGTTTGTTTACAATGACACCTGGATCAAAAAATCGGGTACGTATGATGCACTATCTGCTTGCATTCTTTGAGCACTACAATTGCCATAACCAACAGTATCATGGAGTAGGTTCTCAGAGGCTTGTGTATGTTTTACTAGGGTCTCTACATTCTGTATCTGACAAATCCCATTAATCAAAGATTGTTTTTCATTGATTTCAACCATAGAAGAGACATTCTCTGGCATTTGACAACCATTGTTCTGGTTCAGTGATGTCTCATAACTATTTTCAGGCAATTTTGAGGTCGTATTCTTGTGAATGGTGTCTTGAATTATGCCACCTGTCATATCCACTGTCGTACTGAATCTGTGATGTATGTCTTCAATGGAAGGACATCTTTTAAAAGGATGTATTTCTGAAATATATTACAATAAATACTTGGTTAATAAGAAGGTACACCAGGTAACAGACTAAAGTCAGATTTGATAGAGCAATCTGATGAAAGGTTACTGCGAATGTAAATGTGTGCACAAAATGGAATATATATATATATATATATATTTTATTATATATATATATATATATATATATATATATATATATATATATAAAACAAATGAACAGTTACACAATGGAAGTGCGATCTAATATAAAAACAGGTAAGGTATATTGTTAAAGTTATCAGTGACATTCTTCACTCCATAGGTCTTTTAAATATCAAGTTGTCTAAGCAGCTTACAAAAATAAATAATATTGGCATTTCTTCTTCTTCTGCGTTCATCCGGAGTTTTTTCCGGATGTCGATTGCGTTGTGCCTGTTTACAGCAGAGCTGCGTTCTTGCGCCATTAGGCCGACACATCCAACTTCTGCGGGCATTTGTTGACCGGGTTAACCTTCCCGGGGGTTTCTTAGGACGTTGACTCTCACTGTTGTGGTGCTATCTCCCCATCCCAGCTGGCCCATATAAAAGAACAGCCAAAGATCCTGGTCAGCCCTCAAGGGAAGGCAGGGGCAGACCATGGGCATTCCCCGCCATCCAAGGAGGCTTCCATACTTGCAGAGCCGATACATAGCGCTCTGGTACTGGGCTCACCCAAGGAATCATCACGTCCTGCACATGGCTGCTTAGCCTCACTTCCGTATATTGGGCCACATGGCTGCTTAGCCTCACTTCCGTATATTGGGCCTTCCGTTCATCATAGGCTGTTCTTCCGGAAACCAGAAGTATGCAGTCTGCAGACGACATTCACACAGTGAGCTTTCGATTCGGACTTTCCGTGTAATGGATTTGCTATCCAAGCAATATTCCATTTCGTGCCACTAGGAAACTTTTCCACCTTTTATGAAGCCCACACAGTGGGCTTTTGATTCGGACTTTCCATGTAATGGATTTGCTATCCAAGCAATATTCCATTTCATGCCACTAGGACACTTTTCCACAATTTATGAAGCTCACACAATGGGTTTTTGATTCAGACTTTCCACGTAATGGATTTGCTATCCAAGCAATATTCCGTTTCATGCCACTAGGACACTTTTCCACCGTTTATGAAGCCCGCACAGCGAGCTTTCGATTTGGACTTTCCACATAATGGATTTGCTATCCAAGCAATATTCCATTTCATGCCTCTGGGTCGCTTTTGCAACCGACATACCTGTGGTATGAAGTGTGGCAGTCTGAATACTTCTTCATGCACCTTTAAATGTCAACCTGTATGTAGTTAAAGTAAGCTGCGGTCAACTTGAGCTTGTTGATATCTCCATAGAGCTTGTCCTCAAATGAAGCAGGTGTGGGCCAAAATATCTTTCTCTGTTCTGCATATGTTGGGCAATCCTGCAGCAAATGTTTTGCTGTCATTTTTCCAGTTCTACAATTACATTTATCGGTATCTCCTATCTTTAGTTTATTGAACAAGTGGTATTTCAGCCTGTTATGACCTGTGCGGAGTCTGAAGATTGCTACTTGTTCTCTTCGGTCGAGTTTGTAATATGCATCATCCTTCTGGTGGCCTGGGTGCTCTGATTCCCATTTGGTTCTATAAGTGCTTTTTATCAACCTCTTTGCCTCATTATAGGTTATGTCTATGTCAGGCTGTGGTAGTCGTCCGCCCTCTTTTGCCAGTCTGTCAGCCTCTTCGTTTCCAGGTATACTGCAATGTGATGGGATCCACTGTATTACAACTTTTTTGGATTTCTGGCATAGACCATGGAGTGCTGCTCTTAGGTCAGCTAGTTCTGTGCTGTTATTGCTCTTCAGTATTGAGACAGCTGACTTTGCATCTGTGAAGATAGCTATTTGCTTCTCTTTATTTTCCTCCATCAGGAGCATTTCTGCTGCAGTTTTCAGAGCCTCTACCTCCGCTTTGAAGTTACTTGAAAATTTTCCAGTTGCCACTGAATGTGTTTTTTCACTCCATTTTTTAAATTTAGGAGAATTCCTCCTCCTCCATTCTCTATTGAATTTTTGGCTGATCCATCTGTATATGCATGGGTCCAATTGCTGCTTGGGTAATGTTCTTTTATGTAGTTTAGGGTTATTTTTCTTCTTTCGGTTTCATGCTGAGTGTTCTTTTTCTCAATACCAGGAATGTTTTCTATCATCTCAGGCAGTTGCTGCTGTCTACAAGCTGGGAACTTGTGTGCATTGTAAATGGGTTTGACTGTTGATATGTTAAGTATAGGATCTGCCCTAATCCTTCATTTTGCAGTTTCTACAAAGTTGCTACACTTCAGTCTTCCCTTTCCAAAACCATTAAATCTTTTGTACATAGGGTGGTCTGTCAATCTTCTAAATTTTTCTGCTTGTTGCTGGGCTCTGCTATCTCTTCTATCCTGCATTGGTTGTAAACAAGTGATCTTTTCTAGTTCATTAATAGGCGTTGTCTTCAGGCTTCCAGTTATGATTCGCATTCCTTGATTTTGGACTCTACTTATTTTGTTAAAGTTTGACTTAGCTGCTGTTGCCCAAGCTGCAATGCCATATTCCAGTACTGGCCTCACCCTGTCCAGTATATAACTTCTTGAGAACTTTCTCATCTGCTCCCCATGTTGTACCAGCAAGCTTTTTCATGATTGCCATTCTTTGCCTTGCTCTTGTTCGATTTTTCTCAACCTGTGTCTTCCATGTCAGGCGAAGATCAAAGGTGACTCCTAGATAGTTTGGATTTTCTTCATGGCGCAATATTTTCCATTCAATACCAGCTTAGGTTGCTGAGTTTTATTCGAAAGGGAGAACACTGTGCATGTTGTTTTCTCCTCACTTATCTTCACTAGCCATGATTTTGACCAGTCCTCTAGCGCTAATAAGGCTTGTTGTATTCTGCTGTTAGCTGTACTAATATATTCTTCAGATGTCCATATGGCTAGGTGCATCTGCAAAAGGAGGATGTGTGTACTCTCGCTGGAAAGTTTTCCGTGATGTCATTTATATATGCTAGGAATAATGTTGGTGAAAGAACTCCTCCTTGGGGGACACCTTGCTCCAACAGCATCATTTTGCTGGTTTGTCCTTGTACTTTTGTCCTGGCAGTTCTGTTCTCAAGGTAGTGGCTGATCCATTTATACATTTTCCCACAAACATGCATGTTTTGCAGTTTTACTTTCAGTCCTTCCTTCCATACTTTATCAAATGCTTTTTCCAAATCTATCCAGGCCGCTAGTGTGTGCTTTTTCTCTTGGAAGGCATCCTCTATTTCCTGAGCTATATAGGTTATTTGATCTTCAGTGGATCTGTACTTTCTGAATCCTGCTTGGTGTGGTGTTAAGAATTGGTTTTCTTCCAGATGCCATGTTAGCCTGCCATTGATAATGCGTTCCATTAATTTTCCTACACAGCTAAGTAGACTGATAGGTTGATAGCCATTTGGTTCTTCCAGGTTTTTTCCTTTCTTTGGGACTGGTATTAGTATAGCTTCCTTCCATGCCTGTGGGACTATTCCTCTCTTCCAGCTGTAATTTAGGACTGCTAGTAGTTTATTTTTTGCCTTAGGGCCTAGTCCTATTAGCATTTCGTTTGTGATTCCATCCTTTCCTGGTGATTTCTTCTTTTTTAGGGTATTCATTGCCTGTTCCATTTCTTCCATTGTTAGATTTGCCATCATATATTCTGCTGCTGTCTCTGTATTAGTATGATGCATCTGTTTATCTTTGATTGCTTTCTTCTGTTCGATTGTAATATCAATGTGGTTTGCACTGGCATAGTGTTCCATTAGTGCATTTGCAGCCTTTTTTCCTGTCAGCAAGGCATCTCCTTGTTTAATTGTTATCTGTTTGTTTCTAGGTCCTTCATTGTTCATGGCTTTCACTAGTTTCCATAGTTTGTTTCCATCCCTGTCAAAATTCAGGTCTTCTGTTTTTTCCCTCCAACAATCTCTTGTTGTTTGATTTACTGTTCTTTTATATTTTGCTCAGATGGCTTTGAGAGAGATGTTCGCTTCAGTTGTTTGTTCTCTGTCTGCTGTCTTCTTGGCATCTTCAACTTTGTCTTCCAAAATTTGTAGTTCTTCAGTCCAGTATGGTTTGTAATTTTTCCTCGCTCCTCTTGGAATAGACTCAGTGGCCGCCTGTATTATTGCTCAGTTTAAACTTTCCACCATTTGCTTCATGTTGCCATATCGTGTATTTATGTTTTCACAATATTTGTCTGTTAGTATGGCAAATCTGTCCCAATCTGCTCGTTTGTAATTCCAGCGGGGCAAAGGCTTTTGCTCCTGTGGAACATACTCCATATTCATTACAAGCTTGATTGGTCTGTGGTCACTACCTGCTAATTGGTCAAGCACATGGTGATCGATTTTGTGGAGGATATCTCCTGTGCAGAAAGCTAAGTCTGGAGTAGAAGTGGTAAACCATCTTCTGGAGTAGAAGCTCGGTGTGTCATCCACTTTGTTGAGTAGATGGAGATTTGAGTCTATTTCCCAGTCCTCCACTTCATCTCCTCTTTTGTCAGTATCTGGGTATCCCCATCTTTCTGAACGGCTATTAAAGTCTCCGACAATAATGCAGTTTGTGTCAGTTATTTTCATGTTTGAGAGTGTAAAGTCCTTATATGCTGGGCTATACAGATTGTAAATTCTTATTTTCACGTCCTTTATCATTATATCAACACCTATAATTTCCGTTTGGATGTCATATTGGCATTTCATCACATTTATAAACAGGAGAATTACATTCTTGTCTGAAACAATATTTGTGGTACAAATAAAAGTGACTTGTCATGGAAAGACAAATCTTCTTTTTATATTCAGTGGTTTGAGAGTCAATCTATTAGTAGTGTTAGGATTCACATTTCTCATCAGTAACTCAATCCAACCCAGTGAAATTAGTGCCAGAGGTGTTATGTGATGTTGTACATGAATTAGAGGCAGCAAGGAGGGAAACTGATAGGTTGTCTTAGATCCATTGACTGTATAAAGTGTGTGGAAGCTCTAAACTCTAGTTAGAAGATGGATGAATGAATTGTTTCATTCTGTCGCCAGTTTTAAGCATGTCGGATACTCATTCCCTGTAATTCCAAAGTGGAAGGAAAACATTGATGGTAACAAATGAGAATTGTTGGAAATTGCTGAGCCTAGATATTTCATACAGCAGTATTCTGTACTTCCTCTAGGAGTAACCTCCAGTCTGTGAAGAACATAATCTTAATTTATGGTTGTAAATCTGTGGTCAAGATTGTCAGTGCATGTTGAAGTGCTACAGACTGCTTTAAAACAGACAATTATTCTAGTTTCTATTCCCTTTGTATGATCTTACCAATGTTTACTGTTATGAAACATCCTCAATTATGTGTTAAAAATGTACTTTTCTGTCTATTCTACAGGTTTATAGTTCTCCAAGAGCATCTGTTAAGCCAATGTGTTAATGTATAATTGTTCATGATTTTCCTTGTATTCAAATAAGTTATGTGTGCATGAGAGTATCCAGACACTTAATATCAGTAAGTTCATTTTCTATTAGCTGATGGGGAGATGCTCACACTTGTGGTCAAGAAGTGTGTCTATGGGTTGGATGGGGAGATGCTCACACTTGTGGTCAAGAAGTGTGTCTATGGGTTGGATGGGGAGATGCTCACACTTGTGGTCAAGAAGTTTTCTATCAGCATAAAGCTGCACTGAACAACACAACTGTCCTGTATGAGGAACCTGCTATGTGTACGTGAAGTGCCAGGAGTATCACATGTTTGTAGGTCTGAGTGCATAGAGGAATAGGTGGCTATTCCTTCCCTCCCATAGCTAATGTAGACAGCTGGCGATGAACCACTGTCCGACTGCTCACATCATTGTCAGTATAACATCTCAAGCATTACTCCAATAAACCCACAACATATTTAACTATTCTTCTTAACTTGCTTTTGGAACTTGCATGTTGGAATGATGAACGAACAAATACACAAATGATGAGACATTAACAGAATTTTCTCAGTGTACTCAGTTATTTTCTTCTACTGCCCATCTTTCAGGACATGTATGTCGATGTGTTGTATTGTCTGCATTGATGTAATCATCATCCCTCATGTAATTATTCTGTGGTCAGCATTTTGTACTTTAGGTCAATGCTCTGTGTTGGGTTTGAATGCTGTGATTAAGGCTGTTGAGTCATATTCTATTACACGAAGCAGAAGATGCAACAGAAAAGCAGAAGGTAACAGAGAAAGTGAATGATGAGATGATGAATAAGATGAAGAGAAGAGCAGGATGAGGAAGAACATGAGGAGGATGAATACAAGGAGGATAAACATGAGGCAGCGGATAAGGAGAGGACAAAGCAGATGAGGAAGGGGAAGAAATAGGAAGAGATTGAGGGAGAAAGAAAAAAAGAAAGAAAAAGGTGGAAAGGGGGGGGGGGGAGGAATGAAGGAAAAGAAGATCAATTGAAGCATATATTCAATTATGTTATATTTCACTTATCCTAACCTTGACCTGAGTATTCTATATACACTTCAGGTTCTTCTATCTTGACAGTTGCTGGTGTTTTACTCTCAAAGGCTGGGATCTCAGTGAAATCCTCTTTGGTAGAACTGTGAACACAGTCAGTCTGAAAGGAATGGTGAGTGACATATTTAATCAAACATGGAATCTATAAATGCATTTAATATGGTGGTCATATGACAGACTGAGCTTTAAGCTCTATGTATTGAGTTCAGATGATCTAAACCTGAAGAATGCTAACATCTCTCAGTGTCTGACTGGTGTAGAGATTTCATCTCACCATGTTCCAAAGTGCCATCTCTGTAGAGGCTGTGATGTTGAGCTTTCCTTCCCTGGACAAAATTCAGAAACATGTGAGGTCTTCAAGACTGCTAATGGAACTTCACATTTGTGTTGAGCCATATAAGGATGGTAACTGGACATGACTCAGCCAGCACATGTAGACTAGCTCTGTTTAGTATTCATGTTTCCCCAACAGGTTTTAGACAGGTTTTACTCATAGGTATTTCACTATCTATAGACTCAGACCCAAGGGCAATGTAATGATATAGATATTTCTCAGGCGGAAACAAAATCTATGAAGCAAGATGTTTCAAATGTAATCCAGTGCCTTCGATGTAGCAAATAAACAATTTCCTGGGGCGGAAAGAGTCACTGAATTTCTGGATTTGATGTGAATTAGAATCATTACCAAAAAATTGCATATCATTTGAAACACATTATGATCAACACCATCCAGAGATTGATTTCCTAGACAATTTTACATTTAGTAGCTTGCCATTGCTTCTGAATGAGAGGTCAGGGTTGAATTCCAAACTGGCGTGTGAAAGAAATGATCCCACTACCTCATTATAAGCGTACGGAAAGTTTAAGAGCTGGAGACTAGGACGCTCTTAATACTCTTTTCTACCACTGTATATAAAAAAACAAATAAAGTAATATCTCTGATCATATATAGCGTAGAGACTTGAATGACAGACTGCAAGATTGAGAATTTTTGTCAAATATCTTCAGCACCTCTGCCGTGTCTCCACCTTGTCGTGGTAGAGGAGCTTGCATGTTCCAATGACCTCAAGAGCTATGCCAATGGTAGCACAGCTGAGTCTCCCATGTCGGACAGGTCAAGGGATGGGAACCAGACCAAGAGAGACACACACCCGCTGCCTTGTAGGTAGACTGGGGATAGTCAAAGGCTAGGGAGAGTACACCCAAAAAATGCTTATCAAAATCGGATGTATTGAGCCACAGGTTTTACAAAGCAGTGCAATGTAACTTAATCAATCCATGATGCCACAGATTAAAATTAATCAGTATGGTGCTAATCCCGTGAAATCCCATCAAGCGGTGATAGTGCCAGGGCCTCCTGCCTCGAGGGGGTCCACCAAATACTACTGGTGGCCACCGTCTCCTGTGCTGTGGAGTCAAGGCACAGAGGAGTAGGGTAAGAGCTATTGACCAAACACCGGGGCACTCAACATACTACAGTGGAATGCCGAAGGAGTTTCTAACAAGAATAGATGTGGCACGCACTCAAGAGACGCACCTCAACACCCATCGCAGATTCTCAGTCAGAGGATATCAGGCCATACGTTATATTTTATTGTATACACTCTATTGAGGCACTTCACACTGAGATTCAGTAAAGGATACACCACACTCTCCTTTCATTTGTATAGTTTCTCTCCAGTATGTCTTTTGGCATTTACATTGAACAACTGTAGTAAAAGATGCACCATAAACTATTGCCAAGTTCCTCCCCTAAATGTTTTCGGTCATGATGTTTCAAAATATAAGCTAAAATAAAAGATCACATTATGAGGTTTCTCTCCTGTATGTGTTCTCTGTTGGTGCTTCACATCAAGTAGACAATGCACTACGATAATCGTGCATGAAGGTTTTGTCTACCTGTGTTTCATATTGTGGTACTTGAGACCCTCAACTCATGTAAAAGGAGCATAACATTCATCACATTTGTAAGATATTTTTGCCTGTATGTGTTCTTTTGTGACATTTCAAAATATTATTTGTAGTAAAACATGCACAACATACATCACATTTGTAAGGTTTTTCTCCTGTATGTGTTTTCTTGTGGCACTTCAGAATTGCATATGCAAGAACAGATATACCACATTCATCACACTTGTATGGCTTCTCTCCTGTATGTCTTCTCTTGTGGTGATTCAAACCTGAAGAAGAAATAAAAGCTGCACCACATTCATTACACATGTACGGTTTCTCTCCTGTATGTGTTCTCTTGTGGCACTTCAGATGATCAGCTTGAGTGAAACATACACCACATACATCACACTTGTAAGGTCTCTCTCCTGTATGTGTTCTCTTGTGGCTCTTCAGACTGCCAGCTGTAGTAAAATATACACCACAATTATCACACTTGTGAGATTTCTTTCCTGTATGTTTTCTCATGTGGGACCTCAGACTGCTAGCCCGACTAAAATGTACACCACATTTATCACATTTGTAAGGTTTTTCTCCTGTATGTATTCTTATGTGGTCCTTCAAAGAGTCACCTCTACTAAAACAAATGCCACATTCATCACACTTGTAAGGTTTCTCTCCTGTGTGTGTTTTCATGTGGCTTTTCAGATTGCCAGCTGTAGTAAAATTTACACCACAATTATCACACTTGTAAGGTTTCTCTCCTGTATGTGTTTTCATGTGGATTTTAACATTGCCAGGAGTAGTAAAATATACACCACAAACATCACACTTGTAAGGTTTCAGCACTGTATGTGTTCTCTTGCGGCACTTCGAACTTGCAGCTGTAATAAAACATGCACCACTATCATCACACACGTAAGGTTTCAGTGCTGTATGTACACTTGGGTGTCTGTTTACAATGACACCTGGATCACAAACATCGGGTACGTATGATGCACCATCTGCTTGCATTCTTTGAGCACTACAATTGGCATAACCAACAGTATCATGGAGTAGGTTCTCAGAGGCTTGTGTATGTTTTACTAATGTCTCTACATTCTGTATCTGACAAATCCCATTAATCAAAGATTGTTTTTCATTGATTTCAACCACAGAAGAGACATTCTCTGACACTTGACAACAATTGTTCTGGTTCAGTGATATCTCATAACTATTTTCAGTCAATCGTGAGTTTGTGTTCTTGTGAACGATGTCTTGAATTATGCCACCTGTCATATCCACTGTTGTACTGAATCTGTGATGTATGTCTTCGATGGAAGGACGTCTTTTAAAAGGACTTATTTCTGAAATACATTAAATAAATACTTGGTTAATAAGAAGGTAACAGACTACAATCAGATTTGATAGTGCAATCTGATAAAAGGTTACTGCAAATGTAAAAAAAAATTTTTTTTTTTTTTGCATATCATTTACAGGACATCGCTGTCAACACCAGCATCTTTCAGCTGTATGTTGATTTCTTGGCAAGATTACGCTCAGTAGTTTGCCATTGCTCTCTGAGCGGCTGGCTCACATACCCCGCAAGTTACCGATGCGATTTGAACCACTGCTGATTCTAACCGTCATCACGTTACCGACGAGAGTATACGAGATTACGGAGAAAAGTCATAACCTCTAAGCCACGAAGCCGGCAATGTAAAATTACTGCAATGCTAACTGAAGAACAGGTGGTAAGTGTGCACAAAATGCAATATATATAAATCTAACACATGAACAATTACACAAAAGAAGTGCAGTCTAACATAAAAATGTGTATTGTATATTGTTAAAGTTATCACTGACATTCTTCATTCAAGTTATATCAAGTTGTCTAAGCAGCGTACAAAAAATAAATAATATAGGAATTTCATCACATTCATAAACAGAAGAATTACATTCTTGTCTGAAATAATATTTGTGGTACTGCTTTCTTCTTCTTCCGCGTTCATCCAGAGTGTTTTTTTTTTTTACAGACATAAATGCGGTGTGTTATGCACCCTTGGGACAATACTCTTAGGCCAACACATCCGACTTTTGCGTGCGTTTTTTAAACAGGTTACCATTCCTGGGGTGCGTCCACAAGCCAACTGGTCAAGTTAGGACAGTCAAAGACTTCACTGTCAGCCCTCAAGGAAAGGCAGGGGCAGTCCATGGGCATTATCCGCCACCCAAGGAGGCTTCCATAATTGCAGAGCCGATACATAGTGCTCTGGTACTGGGCTCACCCAAGGAATTGCCACATCCTTCACATGGCTGCTTTGATTCCCCACTTCCATGTATTGGGCATTTTGTTTGCCACAGGCCCCTCCCTGTATAAACCAGGATGGTTGGTCTGCCGACGGCATTCATTCAGTGAGCTTTTGGTTCGGACGTGTACGGACGCTGTGCCTGGAAGACAATTTATAGTCAGAGCTGTTCCGGCCAGAAGACAAGATCGTCAGAGCTGTTCCAATGGAAGACAATATAGTCAGAGCTGTTTCAGGCATGAGGGACATTTCACTCAGATGTTTTTGCATTGTACCTGGTTTATTTGCGCCCTTAGGCTGGCACTTTTGACTTCAGCGGGCATTTGATAAACAGGTTTGCCTTCCTGTGGTTTCAAGGGACATTCGACTCTTACTGCTGTGATGTCAGAAAGACAAATCTTGCTTTTATATTCAGTGGTTTGAGAGTCAATCTATAGTAGTGTTAGGATTCACATTTTATTTCTGATCAGTAACTCAATCCACTTAGTGCCAAAGATGTTCTCTGATGTTTTACATGAATGAGAGACAGCAATGATAAACTGATAGGTTGTATGAGATCCGTTGACTGTATAGTGTGGAAGCTCTAAACTCTAGTTAGAAGATGGATGAATAAATTGTTTCATTCTGTCAACAGTTTTAGGCATGTCAGATACTCATTCCCTGTAATTCCAAAGTGGAAGGAAAACACTGATGGTAACAACTGAGAATTGTTGGAAATTGCTGAGCCTAGATCTTATTTCATACAGCAGTATTCTGTACTTCCTCTAGGAGTAACCTCCAGTCTAGTGAAGAACATAATCTTAATTTATGGTTGTAAATTTGTGGTGAAGATTCTCAGTGCATGTTGAAGTGCTATAGACTGCCATAAAATAGACAACGATTCTAGTTTAAATTCCCTTTGATCTTGCCATTGTTTATTCCTATGAAACATCCTCATTCATATTAAAGAAATGTACTTTTCTGTCTATTCTACAGGTTTATAATTCTCTCAGATCATCTGTTAAGCCAATGTGTTAATGTATTATTGTTCATTTTTTTTCTTCTTCTTTCGTTCGCTTGAAATATGTCTATATCTGCAATGTCGTCTCTTGCATGAATTGAACTGTTTTTTTCAGTTCACACAGTGGTCCATAGAGTTTATCTTCCATTGTCGTCTCTCTAGGCCAGAAGGTTTGCCTAGATATATTATATTTTGGGCAGTCTTGGAGTATGTGCTCTGCTGTCTGCGACGCCAATCCACATGTGCACATGGCTGTTTCACCAATCTTGAATTTTGTATACATGTGGTTGCGTAATCTATTGTGTCCTGTTCTGAGGCGCAGAATAATGACTTGTTCTGGTCTGTCCATAACGTGGTAGTCATCTTGAGCAGGTTTTGGTGGCTTTCTGACTGATTTGATCATTCTTTTCTTTTGGTGGTATGTAACGGGCACATCAGGCTGTTCTTCTTTGGCTCCTTCCTTAGCCAATTGATCAGCTCTGTCGTTTCCGGGTACTCCACTGTGGGATGGTATCCACTGTATGGTGACTTTATGCTGACTGCTAAGTTCAGAAAGTAGTGTCCTTAGTACTGCCAATTTCCCAGAGAGGAGCGCCTCGAGTACTGATTTTGCATCTGTTAGTAGCACCACAGGTTGTGTACCATTGCTGGTATTTAGTAATTTCTCTGTTGCTATCTTGATTGCCTCAATTTCAGCATCATAGTTATGGCAGTACTTTCCTGTCGGTACTCTGGCTGTGTCCCTAGTATTATTTGGGTATTCTATGTACACTCCCGCTCCTCCATTTCAAACAGCATTTTGTGCTGACCCATCTGTGTAGACTCGGATCCAGAGATCCTGTGGGTATTCTTCATCAAGGAAGCTGAGAGTGGCTGTTCTGCGCTGCACACTGTTCTGTTCTTCCTTGTCAAATATTCCTCTCACTTTTGTCTGGATTTGTAACGATAGTCTATGCTAATCTTTCCATGGAGTTCGCTCTGGAATAGTTGTTAGGGGGATACCAACTGTGGGCAGATCAGTGGTTTCTCTGCAGTGTCGTTTGGCCTGGTGGATAAAACTACTTCTTTTCAACCGCCCCATAGCTAGGTTTTCAAATCTGTTCTTCATAGGGTGGCCTGGCAAGCTGAGGAATTTTTCTGCTTGTATTAGCGTTTTCGTATCTCTGCGCTCACTCAGTGCCTGTGTCCTCCCCATCTTCTCCATTTCCACTATAGGGGTTGATCTCATCCCTCCTGTGGTGACTCTAAGTGCTTGATTTTGCACCTTGTCCAGCTCTTGTAGTGTGGTTTTCGATGCTGAACACCACGCAGTTGACCCATATTCCAGGTGTGGTCGTATGCTCTGTTGGTAAACTTTGCTAAGTATTTTCGTACTGGCTCCCCATGTGGTTCCACTTAGCATTCTCAGGATGGCTATTTTCCTTCTGGCTTTTGCTACTGCTTTGTTGATGTGCTTTCTCCATGTCAGCTGCCATCAAATGTTACTCCAAGGTATGTTGGTTCTTTATCTTCTCTTAGGGGTGTTCCATTTATCTGGATGATCCCTGCCTTTTGTTTTGGAGAGAGGGTAAATAGGGTGGTGCTGCACTTGTCAGTGTTTATGCTGACACACCATCTATTTGCCCATGCAGCAAATGTATCTACAGCTCTTTGTAGCAATCTGGTGGCCACTGATGCATATTCATTTGTGCTCCATAGAACCAGGTCATCGGCGTACATTGCCGCTTTAATTCCATGCGGTAGGTGAGCAACAAGATCATTGATGAAGATTAGAAAAAGTGTGGGGGACAAGACTCCGCCCTGGGGGACACCGTGACGCAGTAGTACTTTCTTGCTCTTGAGTCCGTCTATCTGTACTCGGGCTCTTCTGTTGTGCAAGTATGCTTTCACCCATTTGTACATTCTTCCATTGACTTTGCAGTTTCTCAGTTTCTTCATCAGACCTTCTTTCCAGACTTTGTCAAAGGCTTTCTTCAGATCTATCCATGCCGCAAGCACCAGCTTCTTCTCTTGGAATGCATCCTCAATTTCTTGAGAGAGGTAGGTTGTCTGATCTTCCGTAGAGTAGCACTGCCTAAAGCCAGCCTGCTGTGGCACAAGGATGTTTTTACTTTCAATGTACCACTGCAGTCTGTGATTGATGATGCGCTCCAGTGTTTTGCAGAGACAGCTGGTGAGGCTAATTGGTCTGTAGCTAGAGGCAATGGAACCATCTTTCCCTGATTTTAGGAGGGGTATCATGATTGCTTCTCTCCAGGCTTGTGGAACACTGCCTAAGGTCCAGCTGTTATTGAAGATCTGCAACAGCTTTGTTTTGGCCTCTGTTCCTAGGTTCCTGATCATTTCATTGGAGATACCATCAGCTCCTGGTGACTTTCTCATTTTCAGTTTTGATATGGCTAGCTCCAGTTCGCTGATTGTGATGGGTGCCTCCAGAACCTCATGTACTATTTCCTTCTGTCCTGTATGTTGTCGTTTCTCTCGAATCTCTTGTTGTTTCTCTGGACTAATTTTGATATTGCTATCTTGTGCGAACGAGTCCGCAAAATGGTCAGCTGCTTGCTTTCTTGTTAAGATTTTTCCATCTTTATGTAGCGCA
Source organism: Cepaea nemoralis (assembly GCA_014155875.1). Classification (NCBI taxonomy): domain Eukaryota; kingdom Metazoa; phylum Mollusca; class Gastropoda; order Stylommatophora; family Helicidae; genus Cepaea; species Cepaea nemoralis. The sequence goes on along the minus strand of JACEFZ010027515.1, from coordinate 48,669 downwards.
ATTTTTGAGTTTCTCCCTGTGCCCTCATCATTAAGCTGTTTTATTAGCTTCCACAAATTCCTTGTGTCTCTTTCAAAGTTCAGAGACTCCGTTTTCTCCTGCCAGCTTTTCCGTCTAGCCTGCAGCTTGGCCCTTTGAAATTTGGCTTTTGCATGCTGGAATTTATTGTCGTGCTCTTGGCTGTCCTCTGCTTGCTTTCTACACACTTCAACATCATTATGCAACTGTTCCAGTTCACTACTCCAGTAGGGTTTATATTGTTTACGGGCTCCTCTTGGTACTGTTTCTCGCGCTGCCTGTAGTATGCATTTCCCAAACTCCTCAACTACTTTATTTATGTCTTTCTCAGTGTTCAGGTTTCTAACCAATATGCTGGTGCGATGCTTGTACATTGCCCAGTCTGCTTTCTTGTAGTTCCACCTCGAGAGGGTGCTGCTTTCACTTACAAGCTCATTTTCTACGGTTAGAAAGACTGGCCGATGGTCACTGCCACCAAGTTGTTTCCCAACAATTCGTGTAATGTTCCACTCCAGGTCTGGTGAATGAAAAGCCAGGTCAGGTGTAGTTGTAGAGTGCCATGATCTCGAGTAGAAAGTATGTGGGTCGGACGGCTTGTTAATCAACATGAATCTATTCTCATCCTGCCAGTATTCCAGTCTCTCTCCTCTCTGGTCCATGTGATCATAGCCCCAGCTCTGCGAGTGGCTGTTGAAATCGCCACACACAATCATTTTTTCTTTTAGTGGTAGTGTGTCCAGTGCCTGTGGGCGGTCACTTGGACAGTAGTAATTGATCAGATGTAGATCTGTATTACCTGTCTTAAGTTTAAGTGTCTGATACTCTGCCCCTTCCATGTAGACTTTGATTTGGGAAGCCATGATGTTATTTCTTACAGGGGTCAGTATCCCACCTTTTCGCCTGTCCTTTCGGTCAGATCGGTAACACTGGTAGCCTCTGATTTTGAAGGCTATATTTTCATTGAGGTGAGTTTCTTGCAAGCAACATATGCTTACTTTTTCTTGGTCCAAGATGTTTTCTAATTCTATTTTTTTGTTGCTGACTCACTCCGCATTCCAGTGCATTATTTTAAGTCTTCGTTTGGTAAGGCCAGTCATCCTATTCTCATGTCTCCTGGCTCCACAGGACATCTGAGAAGGACCTCCAGTAGTTGGGGTTGGACCCTTTCGAGACATAGGGCCCGGCACTGCACCTGCCTGGGGGTCCAAAGCAGGGCGAGCACCATAACGATTAGCAGTAGTCGACATATTCCATTTTGCGTGATTGCGTGGCATCCTGATTTCTGTGGTGCGCCTCTTGGCTGGTTGCCTCCGACTTCAGCACCTTTCTTTGCTAGAGCAGACTGTGGTCTCACTCGAGTGTAGATGTGTACACGCGCACACACCTGTCTGCGCATGCATGTACGTGCATACACATCTAGAGCATACTGGTTATTTTCCGGCGTCAGAGATTCGCCGTCGCCCCTTCTCCTGTTAGTTTAAACAGGTCCGCCGCATGAAGGCCAGGAGTTGGACTTTTGCTGCATAGGTTATGTATTCACGAGCCATTGAGGTATTTAAGCAATGTTGGGTGCTCACCCCAACACCGCGCCTCAGCTACATACAGCAACATTTGGAACCCATTATTGTTCATGATTTTCCTTGTATTCAAATAAGTTATGTGTGCATGAGAGTTTCCAGACACTTAATATCAGTAAGTTCATTTTCTATGAGCTGATGGGGAGATGCTCACACGTGTGGTTAAGAAGCTTGTCTATGGGTTGGATGCTCATACTTGTGGTTAAGAAGCTTGTCTATGGGTTGGATGGGGAGATGCTCATACTTGTGGTTAAGAAGCTTGTCTATGGGTTGGATGGGGAGATGCTCACACTTGTGGTTAAGAAGTTTGTCTATGGATTGGATGGGGAGATGCTCACACGTGTGGTTAAGAAGCTTGTCTATGGGTTGGATAGGGAGATGCTCATACTTGTGGTTAAGAAGTTTGTCTATGGGTTGGATGGGGAGATGCTCACACTTGTGGTCAAGAAGTTTTCTATCAGCATAAAGCTGCACTAAACACCACAACTGTCCTGTATGAGGAACCTGCCATGTGTATGTGAAGTGCCAGGAGTATCACATATTTGTAGGCCTGAGTTTACAGAGGAATAGGCGGCCATCCTGTCACTCCCATAGCTAATGTAGACAGCTGGCGATGAACCATTGTCTGACTGCTCACATCATTGTCAGTATAACATCTCAAGCATTACTCCAATGAACCCACTACATATTTAACTATTCTTCTTAATTTGCTTTTGGAACATGCACATCTGGAATGATGAATGAACAAATACACAAATGATGAGACATAAACAGAAGCTTCTCAGTGTGCCCAGATATTTTCTTCTGCTGTCCATCTTCAGGGCATGTATGTTGTGTTGTATTGTCTGCATTGATGTAATCATCATTCCTCATGTAATTACTCTGTGGTCAGCATTTTGTACTTTAGGTCAATGCTTTGTGTTGGGTTTGAATGCTGTGATTAAGGCTGTTGTGTCATATTTCATTACATGGAGCAGTAGATGCAAGAGCAGAAGATAATGGAGAAAGTGAAGGATGAGATGATAAATAAGAAGAGGAAGAAGAACATGGGGAGGAGGAAAAGAAGAGGATGAAGCAGATGAGGAAGGGTAAGAAAGGAATAGGAAGACAGAGGGGAAAAAGAAAAAAAGAAAAAGATGGGGGGGGGGGGGGGGGGGGGGGGTGAGTGAAGATGGAAAAGATGAACTGAAGCATATATTCAATTATGTGATATTTCACTTATCCTAACCTTGCGCTGGGTACTCTATATATATTTCAGTTTGTTCTATCTTGACACTTGCTGGTGTTTGACTCTCAAAGGCTGGGATCTCAGTGAAATCCTCTTTGGTAGAACTGTGAACACAGTCAGTCTGAAAGGAATGGTGAGTGACATATTTAATTAAACATAGAGTCTATAAATCATCTGATATGGTGGTCATATGACAGACTGAGCTTTAAGCTCTATGTATTGAGTTCAGATGATCTACACCTGAAGAATGCTAACATCTCTCAGTGTCTGATTGGTGTAGAGATTTCATCTCACCCTGTACCATCTCTGTAGAGGCCGTGATGTCGAGCTTTCCTTCCCTTGACCAATTTCAGAAACCTGTGAGGTCTTCAAGACTGCTAATGGAACTTCACATTTGTGTTGAGCCATATAAGGATGGTAACTGGACATGACTCAGCCAGCACATGTAGACTAGCTCTGTTTAGTACTCATGTTTCCCCAACAGGTTTTAGACAGGTTTTACTCATAGGTATTTCACTATCTATAGACTCAGACCCAAGGGCAATGTAATGATATAAATATTTCTCAGGCGGAAACAAAATCTATGAAGCAAGATGTTTTTTATGTAATCCAGTCCTTTGATGTAGCAAATAAACAACTTCCTGGGGTGGAAAGAGTCACTGAATTTCTGGATTTGATGTGAATTAGAATCATTACCAAAAAATTGCATATCATTTGCAGCACGCTGTAATCAATCCCATCTAGAAATTGATTTTCTAGACAATTTTACATTTAGTAGCTTGCCATTGCTTCTGAATGAGAAGTCGGGGTTGAAGTTCAAACTGGCGTATGAAAGAAATGATCCCACTACCTCATTATAAGCGTACGGAAAGTTTAAGAGCTGGAGACTAGGACGCTCTTAACACTCTTTTCTACCACTGTAAATTTAAAAAAAAAATAAAGTAACATCTCTGATCAGATGGAGTGTAGGGACTTGAATGACAGACTGCAAGATTGGAGTTTTTGTCAAATATCTTCAGCCAGTCTGCTTGTCTCCACCTTGTCGTGGTAGAGGGACTTGCGTGGTCCAATGACCTCAAGAGCTATGCCGACGGTAGCACAGCAACTTGTAGAGTCTCCCATGTCAGACATGTCAAGGGATGGGAACCAGACCAAGAGAGACACACACCCGCTGCCTTGTAATAGCCTGTGGATAGTCAAAGGCTAGGGAGAGCACACCCAAAAAATGCTTGTCGAAATCGGATGTATTGAGCCACAGGTTTGGCAAAGCATTGCAATGTAACTTAATCAATCCATGATGCCACAGATTAAAATTAATCAGTATGATGCTAATCCTGTGAAATTCCATAAAGCGGTGATAGTGCCAGGGCCTCCTGCCTCGAGGGGGTCCACCAAATACTACTGGTGGCCACCGTCCCCTGTGCTGTGGAGTCAAGGCACAGAGGAGTAGGGTAAGAGCTATTGACCAAACACCTCCGACACTCAACATACCACAGTGGAATGCCGAAGGAGTTTCTAACAAGAAAGTCCCCTTAACAAATTGTCTTCATAAAGATAGAATAGATGTGCCATGCAGTCAAGAGACACACCTCAACACCCATCGCAGATTCTCAGTCAGAGGATATCAGGCCACATGTTATATTTTATTGTATACACTCTACTGTGGCACTTCACACTGAGATTCAGTAAAGGATACACCACACTTCTTTCATTTGTATGGTTTCTCTCCAGTACATCTTTTGGCATTTACATTGAACAACTGTAGTAAAAGATGCACCATATACTATTACCAAGTTCCTCCCCTGAATGTTTTCTGTCGTGATGTTTCAAAATATAAGCTCAAATAAAAGATCACATTATGAGGTTTCTCTAATGTATGTGTTCTCTTTTGGTGCTTCAAATCAAATAGACAATGCACCACAATAATCATGCACAAAGTTCTGTCTACTGTGTGTTTTATCTTGTAGTAATTCAGACTCTAAATTTGTGTAAAAGAAGCACAACATTCATCACATTTGTAAGATTTTTCGCCTGTATGTGTTCTTTTGTGACATTTCAAAATATTATTTGTAGTAAAAGATGCACCACATACATCACATTTGTAAGGTTTTTCTCCTGTATGTGTTCTCTTGTGAGACTTCAGACTTGTATATGCAGGAAAAGATATACCACATTCATCACACTTGTATGGTTTCTCTCTTGTATGTGTTCTCATGTGGCGCTTCAAACCTGTAGAATAAAAAAAAGCTGCACCACATTCATTACATATGTACGGTTTCTCTCCTGTATGTGTTCTCTTGTGGCACTTCAGATGTTCACCTTGAGTGAAACATGCACCACATTCATCACACGTGTAAGATTTCTCTCCTGTATGTTTTCTCATCACGTGGGACCTAAGACTGCTAGCTGTAGTAAAATATACACCACAATCATCACATTTGTAAGGTTTCTCGCCTGTATGTATTCTTATGTGGTCCTTCAAATAGTCACCTCTAGTAAAACAAATGCCACATTCATCACACTTGTAAGGTTTCTCTCCTGTATGTGTTTTCATGTGGCTTTTCAGATTGCCAGCTGTAGTAAAATGTACACCACAATTATCACACTTATAAGGTTTCTCTCCTGTATGTGTTTTCATGTGGATTTTCATATTGCCAGCTGTAGTGGAATATACACCACAAATATAACACTTATAAGATTTCAACACTGTATGTGGTCTTGGATGTTTGTTTACAATGACACCTGGATCACAAACATCGGGTACGTATGATGCCCCATCTGCTTGCATTCTTTGAGCACTACAATTGCCATAACCAACAGTATCATGGAGTAGGTTCTCAGAGGCCTGTGTATGTTTTACTAGTGTCTCTACATTCTGTATCTGACAAATCCCATTAATCAAAGATTGTTTTTCATTGATTTCAACCATAGAAGAGACATTCTCTGGCATTTGACAACCATTGTTCTGGTTCAGTGATGTCTCATAACTATTTTCAGGCAACCTTGAGGTCATATTCTTGTGAATGATGTCTTGAATTATGCCACCTGTCATATCCTTGATTGTACTGAATCTGTGATGTATGTCTTCCAAGGAAGGATATCTGTTAAAAGAAGGACGTATTTCTGAAATACATTAAATAAATACTTGGTTAATAAGAAGGTACGCCAGTAACAGACTACAATCAGATTTGACAGTGCAGTCTGATAAAAGGTTACTGCAAATGTAAAATTACTGCAATGTTAACTGAAAAGCTGGTGATAAGTGTGCACAAATTGCAATATATAAATCTAACATATGAACAGTTACACAATGGAAGTGCAATTTAACATAAAAACAGGTAAGGTATATTGTTAAAGGTATCACTGACATTCTTCACTCAATAGGTCTGGTAATATCAAGTTGTCTAAGCAGTTTACAAAAAATAAATAATATTGGCATTTCATCACATTCATAAACAGGAGAATTACATTCTTGTCTGAAATAATATTTGTGGTACTTCTTCTTTCTTCTTCTTCTGCGTTCACCCAGAGTGTTTTTTTCAGACGTAAATGCGGTGTGTCTTGTTATGCACTCTATGGCAAAAACGCTTAGGCCAACACATCCGACATTTGCTAGCGTTTTTTTAAACAGGTTAGCATTCCTAGGAGACTCTCACTTTTGTGGTGTCGTCCACAACCCAGCTGGTCAAATTAGAACATTTAAGACTTCACGGTCAGCCCTCATAGAGAAGGCAGGGGAAGTCCATGGGCATTATCTGTTACCCATAATTGCAGAGCCGATACATAGTGCTCTGGTACTGGGCTCACCCAAGAAATCACCACATCCTGCACATGGCTGCTTTGATTCCTCATTTCCATGTATTGGGCATTTCGTTCTCCACAGGACGCTCCCCGCACACACCAGGAACGGTTGGTCTGCAGGTGGCATCCACTCAGCGAGCTTTCGGTTCGGACGTGTGCGGGCGCTGTGCCTGGAAGACAATATATAATCACAGCTGTTTTGGCCAGAAGACAATATAGTCAGAGCTGTTCCGGGCATGAGGGACATTTCACTCAGACATTTTTGCGCTGTGCCTGGTTTATTTGCGCCCTTAGGCCGGCACACCTGACTTCAGCGGGCATTTGATAAACGGGCTTGCCTTCCTGTGGTTCGAAGAACATTCAACTCTTACAGCTGTGGTGTCAGGAAAGACAAATCTTGCTTTTATATTCAGTGGTTTGAGAGTCAATTAGTAGTGTTAGGATTCAAATTTTATTTCTGATCAGTAACTCAATCCAGCCTAGCGAAATTAGTGCCAGAGATGTTCTCCGATGTTTTACGTGAATGAGAAAAAGCAATGATAAACTGACAGGATGTATTAGATCCGTTGACTGTATAACGAGTGAGGTGGTTCTAAACTTAGTTAGAAGATGGATGAATGAATTGTTTCATTCTGTCAACAGTTTTAGGCACGTCGGATACTCATTCCCTATAATTCCACAGTGGAAGGAAAACACTGATGGTAACAACTGAGAATTGTTGGAAATTGCTGAGCCTAGATCTTATTTCATACAGCAGTATTCTGTACTTCCTCCAGGAGTAACCTCTAGTCTGTGAAGAACATTATCTTGATTGATGGTTGTAAATCTGTGGTGAAGATTCTCAGTGCATGTTGAAGTACTACAGGCTGCTATAAAACAGACAATTATTCTAGTTTAAATTCACTTTGTATGATCTTACCAGTGTTTACTCTTAACCCTTTACAGGGCAGACGCTTGTCCGTTTTCTAGCCCTGAACGGGCAAGATTTTTTCAGGTTCGGTAAAATTTCGGGTCGCGATAGTAAAAACATCACAAATAAGGTGTTAGTCAACCGATTTTAGTTAAATAAACAACACAATGAAGGGAAAAGCATGCAGAATATGTTACTCACGTGATTGTTGTCGGTAATCCATATATGAACACAAATATTTATGAAATACGGCATGTTGTTTGTGATTTTCCGTCATCTATACGGCAATTTACAAACACATTTTCAGAATCATAATCACTTTCTTTAAAGTCCGACTCAGAATGCTAATGCAAAGTAACGCCAACGCTTTGCACTGATATCTAGCGCCGATTAATAGTCAACTTCGTGCCCTTTAAAGTCATTTAAATTGAACCTAGCGAAATCTCGGCTATCACTTGAAGAATCGCCAAAATCCATTTTGAAAAACAGCGTAAAAATCCCGAAAACTATCAAAAATTGTCCGTAAAAGTCCGTTCAAATTCATACTATCATGTTTACAAATGGCGGCCACGTTGTCAAGCTATCGGCGAAAGCGAAAGCAGCCATCGGAAGTGTCGGAAAGCTGAGAGATCGCGTTTTTACAATGCATAATAGTATCGGCCGGAATCGGACGCTACGATCGTTTTATGGCATCGGCCGGAATCGGACGCTGTGACCTGTAAAGGGTTAAGAAACATCCTCAATTATGTTTTAAAAATGTACTTTTCTGTCTATTCTACAGGTTTATAGTTCTCCCAGAGCATCTGTTTAGCCAATGTGCTAATGTATTATTGTTGATGATTTTCCTTGTATTCAAATAAGTTATGTGTGCATGAGTTTCCAGACACTTAATATCAGTAAGTTCATTTTCTATGAGTTGATGGGGGAGATCCTCACACTTGTGGTGAGGAATTTTGTCTATGGGTTGGATGTGGAGATCCTCACACTTGTGGTTAAGAAGTTTTTGTATTGATTGGATGGGGAGATGCTCACACTTGTGGTTAAGAAGTGTATCTATGGGTTGGATGGGGAGATGCTCATACTTGTGGTAAGAAGTGTATCTATGGGTTGGATGGGGGGATGCTCATATTTGTTGCTAAGAAGTGCATCTATGGATTGGATGGGGAGATCATCACACTTGTGGTTAAGAAGTGTATCTATGGGTTGGATGGGGAGATCCTCACACTCGTGGTTAAGAAGTTTATGTATGGGTTGGATGGGGAGATGCTCACACTTGTGGTTAAGAAGTGTGTCTGTGGGTTGGATGGGGAGATCCTCACACTTGTGGTTAAGAAGTTTATATATGGGTTGGATGGGAAGAGGCTCATATTTGTTGTTAAGAAGTGTATCTATGGGTTGGATGGGGAGATCCTCACACTCGTGGTTAAGAAGTTTATATATGGGTTGGATGGGGAGATGCTCACACTTGTGGTTAAGAAGTGTGTCTATGGGTTGGATGGGGAGATGCTCATGCTTGTGGTTAAGAAGTGTGTCTATGGGTTGGATGGGGAAAAGCTTGCCAAGTAGCAGGTGTGACACAATAAGACAAATTAGAAATATCAGAGAATCCCAAAACCAAAATGCTAATAAATCTAGGGATATGACGTGGTAACACAGACACATCATGGAAGATTGTCAACAACAACAAAGGCAGACGGACTTGGGAGATTCTTGAGAGCGGTAGCTCATGTTGATTTGGGAAATATCGGTTGGCTAGGCAATGGCTTTATATCGCATTAGTGGCTGAATTAGTAACTGGAATGGACGAGACAATCTGTGGACACAACGTTCATCGAAGCCACAAACACAGACGAACACAGAAACTCGATGTCTGAGAAACAGCAGAAAGGACATTGCGAAGATCGAGAGAAGGACGCCATATGAACGGGCAAGGACATTGTTTAGATCTACGAGTGCAGCTGGCTGGGGACATGTTATTAATCTTAATTATAATTGTAATACTGCCGACCTGGACAGAACAGGCACAGTATGTTATTATTTATTATTGTTGTTGCTACAAGCCTGTGTGCTGAGGAAAATAAACTGCGTCGTAACTGTCAAAGTCCATTGGAGTAGAATTTGTTCTTCAGTTCAATTTTGGCTTCTGAACCTGCATTTGATGACTGTTGGAAGAGACAGTGCCTTCCGTGTGTTGTTCAACACACAAAGTAGTCGATTGTTAAAGTTTGCTGAAGCTGTAATAATCAACCTTCGTAAGCCGTCCTTGTGCAAGCAGAAAAACATGTTAGTCAGTTTAAAATTACCGTGGTAGACAATCGACATTACTGTGCGAACATGTGTATATTTCAGTTTGAAGGATTTATCTAATTAATTCACGTACGTTGTGTGATTTCTGCAGTATGTACCTGACGAGATGCAGCGAAATATGCCAGGCAATAAATTGTGCAATCTATTGTTTGAGAATAGTAATTAATTAGCGGCCATTTTAAATTGCTAATTAGGCCACAACACATACTATCAAAACACCAAATTGACCATTAGATCCGTAATATGATTCCGAATAAAAGCATGTACATTTTGCAATTTTTTAAAGCTAAAATTAAGAAAACGCTGGCCTATTCATGAATTCATAATTAATTAGCGGCCATTTTAAATTGCTAATTATGCCATAACACATACTATCAAAACACCAAATTGACTATTAGTTCCGTAACATCATTCTACATAACAGCATGTACATCTTGCAATTTTTTAAAGCTAAAATTAAGAAAACGCAGGCATATTCATGAATTAGTGATTAATTAGCGGCCATTTTAAATTGCTAATTAGGCCACAACATGTACTATCAAAACAGCAATGTGACAATTAGATCCGTAACATCATTCCGCATAAAACCATATACATCTCAAAATTTTTTAAAGCTAAAATTCAGAATGCACGGAGTAATTAATGAATTAGTAATTAATTAGCGGCCATTTTTACTTGCTAATTAGGTCATCATACATATTAAAAAATAGTTGACATGAGCAGTTAGGCCTCGAAACCCCGATCGCAGCGAAGTATGGTTGCTAGGATGTTCGTTTAAAAACTAAATAGATATTCTTAAAAAATGTTAAATTTTGACAATTTGGGCCCCAACGCTGATTAGGCCGCGCCAAAATAAACTCAGTGAGCGGATTTTTTAGAAAATTTTAGTGAAAGGTCATGACACTCAAATTTGAATAACTCAACTTAGAATCGAGATACACACATAATTGAGGTACAGTTATATTTGGTTTTTCAAGGCCTATCTATCTGTTGTGTTCTCATTAGTAAATAACCAATTTTAAAATCATGATCAGAATACCTACATATATTATTATTTACAAAGAGTACAGACACAGATTTAGAGAGAAAGAGAGAGAGAGAGAGAGAGAGAGAGAGAGAGAGAGAGAGAGAGAGAGAGAGAGAGAAGAGAGAGGAGAGAGAGAGAGAGAGAGAGAGAGAGAGAGAGAGAGAATCAACTTTATTTTCAAAGGGTCACAAATTGGACTAATTACAAAAACAATAACATTCAGCCCTTACTGGAGCTGAAAATGGGTGTGACATTTTTCGACTACCTCTTTTTGCGACTCCGATATCTGAAGATTTTGCGTACTTATGATGTTAAATTCCCCGATGTAGGTCGCATTGCTGAATGGATAAGAACGCCTGTTCTTAAACATACAGTGTGCTGATGCAGAGGTCAGAGGTTTAACCCCATACACCGGACAGTTGGGCTAAAATGTTGACCTATCATCCTTGACTTGTGGAGAAAAATTACAAGTACCTCTGAAGTCGGAGTGGGTTTGGCTAATGGCAATGGACACTTAATCCATCCATCAATCATGTGCCATGCCCGTAAGCGTGGGCGGTCATGTTCTGCCATCTCACTCGATCACCAGAGTCGTGGATCAGCTCTGTGTTTCTGTCTCGACCATGCCACAAGGCCAAGCCATCCAGGTACTTGCTTCTAGGTCTTCCCCTTGGTCTGTTCCCCACGATCTTACCAGTTGTCACCAAATTCTCCAATCCATTTCTTCTCATAACATGCCCAAAAAATTGTGACTGTCTACGTCTAATTTCTCTAATCAATTTACGATCTTCATTTGTTTCTTGAAGGACTTGTTCATTGGTCTTTCTGGCTGTCCATGGTATTCTTTGCATTTTCCTCAGAAACCACATCTCTACAGCCATCAGATGTTTTTCAGCCTGACTGCTCATTGTCCACGCTTCACATCCATATAAAAGTATAGGTTCAATGTAGCATCTCAACACTCTTTTTCTAGTTTCAATTGACATCTTTTTATTGGACACTTAATAGGAAAAGCTAATCCACACGCAAAATTCAGTCCAGCTTACTAGAAGTAGTGTGTATAGACTACGCTTGAATTTGAAGTGAGCGAGCGCCCAAAAACAAAAAAATGTCCAAATTATTTATAGACCGCAATAAAACAAACAGATTATTGGCAATTGTGTATCCTTCCATGTTGGACAATACCATGCTTCTGGCTTGAAATATTTTATTTCTACCTGGAGATCTGGACTGTCTTTCTAAGACATAAGTAACCCATAAATCCAGTTTTGTGTAGCAGTTCTTAATGTTTTACTATGTATTAGGGACGTTCATTTGATACCCGTTCCAATGGCTTTATTACTAAAGCATGAAAGAAATACGTGGTAGAATTAAACAAAGCATTTATTTTGAATTAATTATGCACCATGGGTTGGTCAGAAGAAGTCGCCGTAGGCATTCAGGCAAGCATCCCATAGCTTAGGTAGGCGGCGAATGCTGTCCACAAAAAAGGATTGTGGTTGCTCACTGAACCAAGTATTTAACGCATTCATAACATCTGCATCTGTGTGAAATCGTTGCCCCTTGAGAGCTTTTTTTAGAGGTCCAAACAAATGAAAATCACATGGTGACAAATCAGGACTATAGGCTGGATGTTGCAGAATTTCCCACTTATTCCTTGCTAATGCTTTCTGCACAATCTTTGCGAGATGCGAACGAGCATTATCGTGCAACAGAATCACACCGCGAGAAAGCATGCCGGGTCGTTTATTCTTGATGGCTTTTTGCAGCTTGTCTAGTGTTTGCAAGTAGTAGGTAGAGTTGATGTTGACACCAGGTTCTTTAAAGTCGGCCAACAATAGCCCTTCATGGTAAAAAAATGCGCTCAGCATAACCTTACCAGCGGAAACCTGTAACTTTAATTTTTTGGCTTTTAGTGATCCAGCATGCTTCCATTGCATGCTCTCTATCTCTTATGTTGCTCAGCTCAAAGTGGTGACACCATGATTCATCGCCTGCCACTATGCGGAAGAGGGGCTGCGTGGTCTCGAGGTATGGTGTCCGCCTCGAGTGCTGGTGGTCCCGGGTTCAAGCCCCGGTGATGACCGGGATGTTTTCTCGTGGACTTCTAGTAATTCCCCTGGTCTCTGGGTAGTGAGATTGGACGCCCGTGTGTATTGTTGCGCAAGTTCTCTCGAGGTATGGTGTCCGCCTCGAGTGCTGGTGGTCCCGGGTTCAAGCCCCGGTGATGACCGGGATGTTTTCTCGTGGACTTCTAGTAATTCCCCTGGTCTCTGGGTAGTGAGATTGGACGCCCGTGTGTATTGTTGTGCACGTAATAAATCCCTTGGCAGTTGGAAATCAAAAAAGAGTAGCCTAACGGCGCTGCCCGGGCAAAATTTCGAGTTAAAAATCTACCCAAAGTATTTCAGGATCCTTGCTGGTGCTACGGAGTTCGTGCACTGAGCTGAGTTTCTCCAGACTGACGTTTGAGTTTGGAGGAGAACGGAGCACTTATGGGTTGCACCCGTGTGCCGTGATGTTGATCCATTGACTAAACTAAACTAAACTATGCGGAAGAGAAATTCCTCACTCTCCACTCTGTAATGCAGCAAGTGGTTCAAACACCATGTCCCTTGCGTTCCTCTTTTTGGTGGTCGGTCAACATCTGTGGTACCCACTGTGAACACATCTTCCGATATTGCAGTTTCTTATGAACGACCTTTTGAATTGTCCCAATCGACACATCAAATTCTATATAGCATGAAATTATACAGAATATAAAAAAATAACCTGTCTCTGTGGCTAAGAGCTTGCAAACAATTCAAACATTGTTTGTGAGCCCGTATACCCGGGTTCGAAACACAGCGGTAATGGTTTTTTTCAAAAAAGGTATAGGAGCCTGTCGTTCAGAAAGCAATGGCAAACTACTGAACGTAACATTTGCCCAGGAATCACGAACAGCGAAAATGCTGGGGTTGACTGCTACGTCCTGTGAAGGACATGCAACTTAATTTTATATCAAAATAATAATATCTCAAATATCAAATTACAAATATAACTCAAATATGAAAATCTCCGTTTAGAATTGACATACAGGCATAATTAAAGTACCGTTTAATTTTGATTTTCAAGGTCTATCTATCTGTGGTAGTTTCATTAGTTTGGTAGATACCCAATTTCAAAATTTGATAAAAGATAAACAAGCTGCTAAACATGATTGATCATGATCAATCTACAAACAAATCGAAATCATTTTTAAATGGCTACCTACTCTATCTCTCCGAGATATTGTTTCGACACTATTTTTATCAAGGCAAAGTGTATTGCAATACTTACCATTTACGTCGCAGAGAATATCTCAAGTCAAGAGATTGCTAACTAGAATTCATTATCCAATATCAAGTGGTTGCGAGAATTGTTGCAGTCTCATATTCAGCATGAAATTAGGTTACTAACAACCGTTGCCGTTTGTTACTTAAATGGCGGAAGTGAATGCCAAACATCAAGAGTGACTCTCCTTGGCCTAACCAGACCCATCCATCCATCATGTGCCATGCCGATAAGCGTGGGCGGTCATGTTCTGCCATCTCACTCGATCACCAGAGTCGTGGATCAGCTCCGTGTTCCTGTCTCGACCATGCCACGTGGCCAAGCCATCCAGGTATTTACTTCTCGGTCTTCCCCTTGGTCTCTTCCCTTCGATCTTGCCAGTTGTCACCAAGTTCTCCAAGTCATTTCTTCTCATAACATGCCCAAAAACTCTTGACTGTCTACGTCTAATGTCTCTAATCAGTTTACGATCTTCATTTGTTTCTTGAAGGACTTCTTCATTGGTTTTTCTGTCTGTCCATGGTATTCTTTGCATTTTCCTCAGAAATCACATCTCCACAGCCATCAGATGTTTTTCAGCTTGACTGCGTATTGCCCACGCTTCACATCCATACAAAAGTACAGGTTCTATGTAGCACTTCAACACTCTTTTTCTCGTTTCAATTGATATCTTTTTATTGGTCAGTATGTTTTTCATCTTGCAAAAGGCTACCTTCGCAATGACAATTCTTGCTCTAATCTCTTCAAGGCATCGCCCATCAGGTGTTATGACTGTGCCGAGATAACTGTATCGATTCACTTGTTGAAGAATATGTCCATTTACTCGTATATCACATTGTGGTATTTCCTTCTTCCCAGGGACGACCATAATCTGTGTCTTCTTAATATTCAGTTCTAACCCTAGTTGTTCACTGTGTGTAACAACCGCATCTAGTAAATTTTGCAGGTCCTGTTCATTGTCTGCAATCAAGACTGTATCATCTGCATATCTAATGGTATTGATGTATCGTTCCCCAATGTTGATTCCTTCCATATCTTCTATATTTCTGAAAATACTTTCACTGTAACATGAAAAAAAAAGATCTGGAGACATTATACGAGAACAAACCAACGTTATAGATGCAGCACTGACTGCTCATGCAGCAGCAGATCTCCAACAGCTCACAGATCGTCCTGCAGCCGCCCGCAAAGACTTTGGGCTCACCAACAACTGAAATTAAACATAGGTAGATGGAACAAGATGCTGGTGCTCCTCCATCAATCAAAATTTCTAAATACGAATTAAAGGTTGTCCATGAGTTTGACTTATTTGTGGTCGACAATATCAGATAATTTTTCATTAGAGACAAATATCTACAGACGCATTGGAAAGGCGCAACACTTTCCAGGCTAACTAAAAGAGTTTGGGAGAATAATAGACTAACAGAGCGTACACAAGTTTAAGCATATAAAGCTTGTGTTGTTAGCATACTACTTACTCTATGAGTCTGAATCCTGCACCTTGTACTCACGACAAGAAAGAAAGTTGAATTCCTTCCATATGAGATTCTGAGACTATCCTGTGCTTATCGTGGAAATACCACATAACAAACAAAACACGTGCTTGAAAGAGAGAATGTTACCACAGTGCACACCCTCCTCAAGCAGAGACGCCTCCGGTGGCTGAGCCACGTATCTAGAATGGAGGATGAACACATTCCCAAAGATTTCCTATATGAAGAGCTAGCCATATGGAAGAGGCCAGCCGGAAAACCCCAAATGCGATAATGGGATGTGTGTAAACAAGATATGAAAACCCTTGGCATAGATCCAGACACGTGGGAAAGAGTTGCAACAGACAGATCTCCTGGAAAGGAGATGTGCAAAACGGACTGGTGCTCTTTGAGCGCAATCTGATCCAGCAGGCTGCGGACAGACGGCACAGGCATAAAATGCAGTCACTTACTGCGGGACCTGCCTCAACTTAAAGATGCGGAAACTGTGACAGAGACTGTCACTCTCGCATTGGACTATACAGTCACCAGAGATGCTGTCAGGTGCCTCCTCAGCGGCACAACTCTATAGTCCTTCAGGATCGAAAGAGGCCTACTACTATTATAGTTGTATTAAAGTCAGAGATACCCAACCTCTGTTTGATTTGTTTAGAATCACATAGACGGACAGAATATGCTTGTTTAATATATTCAGCAATACCATGTGTAATACTGAACCGCACGTGAGGCAGCTCTCAGAGAAGGCCGATTCAAACGGAGCTATAACAGAGATGGCGGTCGTCTCTAAGAAGAACGAAATATCGCAATGAAACATCCGGGTAAATCATTTTGTTTAAATTCCCAATTACTAAATGAGAATATTCTTAAACAAGTAAATTGATATAACTGTCTCGGAACAGTTATAACATCTGATGAAGGTGCCTAACATACATAAGAATAAGAATCGCCATGACCTTTTGAAAGATGAGAATCATACTGACCTACTAATATGGCTAACACAAAGCCATGGCTAATATACACTCGTGCATTGCATGTACAACCTCTGGGACTCTCCCTTGTAGTTTTTACTCTCGGTCCATCATTATATCGCCAGTGTTTTCACTCTTCCCATCTTCCTTACCTTACCACCATCGTCATTTATCTGTAATCTTCACTAGACCATTCCCATCCCATACCCCTGTTTCCTTGCCGAAACACACGCTCAAGGCTGGCTATATGAGCCAATCAGAGTCAAGATCCATGCGAGTTTCACAGTCTGAGATTTTGAGATAAGTAGGAAATGTATTTCCCAGTAGTTCATTATTTTCATTTTTTCTTTATTTTTCAACTTTCCACTTTTCTCATTCGAATATTATGCTTTAATGTGTAGTTGTATTTTGTAAGAGGGTAGTTACGAACAGATAAAGCTAGGAGTACAACAGGGGTGATCTTGTCACCCGATCTCTTCTCCCTATATAGCGAAGTAATAATGAGAGAGATCAAAGAGAAGCCAGGAATACTAATCGAAGGATATAATATAAACAATATACGCTATGCAGATGACACAGTATTGGTGGCGGATAATGCAACAGACCTACAACAATTATTGGACATTGTAGTATCAGAGAGTGCACAGAAAGGACTCTCCTTGAATATCAAGACAACAGTAACTATGGTGATATCAAAGAAGATGGGGGACACCACAATGTGACATTGAAATAGAATTGGAAATTCTCAACCAAGTGGATAAATTGAAATACCTAGAGGCACTTATAACATCAGATGGAAGATGTACAACAGAGATTAAGAGCAGAATTGGGTAGGCAAAAGCCGCATTTCAGAAAATGAAGAGTATCTTATGCAATAAGTCGCTATCAATGAATGTAAGAAAGAGAGTGCTAAAATGGTATATAGAACCAGTTTTGCTGTATGGTAGCGTATCTTGGAATCTAAATGAACGAATTAGGAAGAACTTAGAAGCAACAGAGTAGTGGTTTTTAAGACGAATGTTGCGAATTCCTTGGATTGCCAGAATAACTAACAACGATTGCCTGAAAGAGGCTACTGAAACTAGAACACTATATACAACAATAAGAAAGAGACAAACAGCTTTCTTTGGTCATGTGATGAGAAGAGAGGCATTGGAGAACATCGTGACAACTGGAAAGATCGAGGGGAAGAGAGGCAGAGGCAGACCAAGAGAAATGATGCTGGGCGGATTGAGACGGTGGCATGGATGAATATCATCAGCAGAGTTGATCCAGAACACCAAAGACCGAGATCTGTGGAGAGCCATGAACGCCTACGCCAGCCGGCACGGCACTTAATGATGATGATGTATTGTTTACATTTCCACAGCTTTACCGCAGTTTTTGTGGACAATGAGCAGACAAGCTAACTCTTTCACTACCAAACAAAAATTGGGCTGTGACCAAACAGAAATTTATGGCAGAAAATTGGAAGTAGGGGTGTGTTACAATAATGATTTTAAAATGGTTAAAATGGTAGCAGATCTATTGTATTACATATCAAATTAAAGAGGATTGCACAAGGAACATGACAGTGTTAATAATTAATTGATAGGTTACAAATATTATGACAATAATGAGAGGTTTAATAATAACAACTGAAATTAAAGAGGTAAAAATTATTTTAAAAAACTGCTCTTATTAGGTGTTTTCTACACTCCTATACTGCTAATCATGTTTAATTTACTGAATAATCAAACAAACACCACTTGTCTTCAAGAATATAAACAGTATTACTCATTAAAATCACCCAAAAGGAAGTTTTGCTGCATATTCTGAACCATGTCTCTTTCACAAATAATGAAAAAAAACAATGGCAGAAAACTGGATGTAGGGGTGTGTCTCAATAATGTTGTGAAATACAAATGTTTTACCGCACAATGATGATAAAGATATGTACCGGCCATGTAAATTTTTAGTTTACTGTAACTTAAAATTCCGAAACGGAGCAGAAATGTATCAAATAAACCACTGATCATTTTGTGGCCATAAAAGCACCAATTGCCACCACAGCGGATCAAATGTGGCACCAGATGGACCCTTGGTAGCGAAAGATCTAACGGCAGTGGGAATGTGGTTTATGGGTAGTTTGCAAAGACTAACATGGTCTGACAGAAAAACCAACGACCAAGCCCCACAAGACAGACGAATCTGTAAATTGATTCGCAAAAGTAGATGTAGAAAGTTTGGATCACTTTCAGACATGTTATGAGGAGAAATCGACTGGACAACTCAGTGATAACCGCCGGGACCGTGCGTATAATCAAGTCTTCGAAATGCTTGCTGCCCCTTATATGTTTTTTTTTTCCTTTAAAAATGCCGCCCCCACCCCTTACGGTGGCCAAAGAAATATTGTTGCCTCTTTCTTATTGTTGTATATAATGTTTTAGTTTCATTAGTCTCTGTCAGGCAATCATTGTTAATTATGTTGTAAGTCCAAGATATTTGCAACATTGGTCTCAGGAATCACACATCTTTGCTTTCAAGCTTTCATTGATTTGTTCATGAACGTTCCACGAGTTGAGTCAAGAACCGACATCACAGTTCTCGGGATATTCCCATTCATGCTCCGTCCTCACCTGCAAGAGCCAGCGAAGAGTCCCACACTAATGGTACCAGAAGCAGTCTGAATATGTATCCATCTGGTATTTCCTCGGAGTTCCGAGTGTCGGCCAAAACCCCCGCAGTACCATTCTCTTCAAGCCATGATAGTCTATGTTCTTGTGCACTCTAAACAAAAGACCTCGACCACATTTGCCTTATCATGCACCAATGCATCATAAGTGGTCTCGAGGTATGGTGTCCGCCTCAAGTGCTGGAGGTCCCGGGTTCAGGCCCCGGTGAGGACCGGGATTTATTTAAAAAATCCACTTGGACTTCCAGTAATAAAATTTCCCCTGGTCTCTGGGTAGTGATATTGGACGCCCGTGTGTATTGTTGTGCACGTAAAAAATCTCCTGGCAGTTGGAAATCGAAAAAGAGTAGCCTAACGGCGCTGCCCGGGCAAAATTTCGAGTTAAAAATCTACCCAAAGTATTTCAGGATCCTCGCCGATGCTACGGAGTTCGTGTATTGAGCTGAGTTTCTCCAGACTCAGGTTTGAGTTAGGAGGAAAACGGAGCACTTATGGGTTAAACCGTGTGCCGTGATGTTGATCCAACGACTAAACCGACTATACTTTTTTCTGTATCTTTGAACTGTTTCATGACTGGTTGGATAATGCAGCTACAGTTTTTCTACTAAATAGGAAAGTGGGCCTCTTGCTCAACCCCCGTCTACCATCTATGACCCTTGCATGGCAGGCTGCAGTTTTCTACTATTCTTCACTTCCTTTCAGGGGTCCGGCAACACACGGGTGGGATCCTTCATTGTCGCCTTTTACGACATGCATGGTGGGTTGCAGCGTTACTATTCTTCCCTTTACCTTACTGTCCAGATAACACGCAGAGGGTGTGGACTACGCTCGAGTTCAAACTGAGCAAACACAACAAACAAATAAAATGAAAAAGGTCAGCATGGCCAAATGGATAAGAACGTGTGTTCTTAAACATCTGGTGTGCTGATGCCTAGGTAAGGGAACAGTTAGACTAAAATGTTGACTTTTCATACTTGACTTGGGGATGTAAATTACAAGTACCCCTGAAGTCGGAGATTGGTTCGCTGATGGTAAGGGACACTGGTAATAGGGAAAGCTAATCCACATGCAAAATTCAGTTCATTTCTACTAGAAGTAGTGTGTATGGACTACGCTTGAGTTCAAATTGAGCGAGCAAAACAAAAAAGAGGAAAAAATAATAAGATAGAGGATCGTTGACCTAAGTCCCACCATAGCAAGTAAGCTGAGATAGCAGTCACTGACAGTTATGAGACCCATAGCAAGGTAATTTGCTGCAGCACTAGAAGGTTGAGGGAAGAAAGGACCTAACCTTCACAATGGCAGTAGTCAAGAGGAAAAACTGGCTTTCCTTGGGTATGTATAGAAATGGCAGTGCCTCTAACTATGGACAGGGTATGAGGAAGACAAAATGTCAGCAAGGGCACTCACTGTAGGTACAGCGGCCTTGGTGACGTTGCAATATGTGTTTAATTGTTGTGCAGTGGAATAATATGTCATAGTCAAAAGGGCTTGTCAACATAAAAGAATACATAAAGCAACATGGCTATCACCAGACAAAGCAATTGAATATGAAATTGACCGTATGTATATTAATAGGAAATTAAGATAATCTTTCTTTGATGTGAACAGTTTTAGAGGTGCAGATGTAACTTTAGATCATCATTTGCTGGTAAGAAAAATTACCTTAACAGTCAAGAGATATGTAACATGGAAGTCAATACAATGTATCAAATGTCACAAATCAGGAATGATTTACAAGCGTATAATAAGAATCAGGTCCTCCAATGGTTAGCAGATGAGGTTAGCACAAAAGACAGCTGACAGCAAATTAAAAGCATCTGGAGCAAATCCTATTTAAAAGACTTTGGCGAAAGAGAACAAAAGTATAAAGCATAGATAACACTGGATACCATTTAAAAAAGAAGAAATGAAAACAGTTTTAAAAAGAAACCACATATTCAAATATTATCAAAATGAGGCATATCAAAACAGCCCATTAAAAATACACAAAATATAATACAGTTACAATGTGGAAAATGGTGGGTAAGAGACAATATGCAGATAGCCTAACAAGAGTTGCAAAAATAGCAGCAGTAAAAGGAAATATCAGTAATCTATACAGGACCATTCCGTTGGTTACAGAAGACAATGTCTTCATTACAGACTCGAGGAGTATGCTTAGTAAAGTGGAGAAAGGAATGTTTCATGTGGAATGGCTCACCTCGCTTCAGAGGTCACAGATTGTAAGAATTGTATGTATTTTTTGCCCTGGCCATGCAGGAGTGTGGGGGGAATTAATAGGCTGATAGGCTGGCAAGGAATGCATCTCTTGGTGGTCGATTACCCATGGACAAGGGAGAGGTGGTCGCGCACCTGTGGGGCCAGGTGGAGGAACAGACTGAGAACCTGTGTGTGGAAAGGATGAGCTTGCGAGGGATTGGCAGGGGTTCTAGTAGAATCTCAAAACTGAGAGAGAAGACCAGGCAAACTTTCAATCAGATAGCAGTTGGAATTATTAGTATTGTGACTCTTTGCTGGCTGTTGAACAAGGGGACGGAGCGCATATGGGAATATTGTGAGTGCAGTGATGTCAGTTCTTAGCTGAACTCAACTAGAGACAAAGATGACTAATGTGAGGAGGACACGGAAAGAGCTGTGGGAGATAGCAAAGGCAGGAGGATTTGGCACATGTTGGTGCATGCCTAACTTCTGTTAAGCAGAATAGGGCTTTCATAACTTGGTCACATAAGGAATACAGATATCAAACGATATAAAAGGCCAAATACCGTGGAGAAATCTGAAGAGACAGACCATGGTGTAACATTTACAAATCAACTATGCTCAGATATGTCAATGTAAACATACACTGAATTAAAGAGAATGACACAAAACAGACACAAATAGAAATGTATGATTAGAAAGCTTGATGAATAACTCAGAGGCTCGGTGATGATTCTGATTTTTAATTGTGACACATCCATTTGTAAGCTTAAATATATGATACACAACAAGCATTCTATTTGTCAGATTTTTTCTATATGACTTATGTATGGTGTATCACACTGCCTGTGAAAATATTGTTTACATCATACACATCACATTTGTTATGATATATTGTTTCAAGTGAAGCATACTCATCAATGATGATGATGATACCATGATTAAGGAAAGGCTGATCTAAGCAAACATCACATCCACGTAGTAACTTATTTAAGTGCTCTCTTGTAATATTTGAAATTGCTAAATTTAATAAAAGATGCACCACAATCATCAGACTAGAAAGTTGTCTCTCCTGTGTGTTTACTTGTGGTTCTTTAATTGGTAGCTTGATCAAATGATGCACGATAAATATGCATATAGTCCACACCATGTGGCGCTGATGATCATGTCTGTCTACAGACTTCTGTCTTGTGTCCTGATAATCCCCAGGAAGGTTAACCTGGTCAACAAACACCTGCAGAATCCAGATGTGTTGGCCTAAAATAAATTTGGCACAATGCAATTACATCTAAAAAAAAACAACACTCCGAATGAATGCAGAAGTGTCCTAGCAATCATTTTCCATGCTGATGTTACTCCATGCTATGATGCAAACTGTCCAGAATCTCTCTCTTGCCTCACTTTCTGGACTGAAATTTCTCATCTTATCTCACCTGCCTCACTTTCTGGACTTTCACTTCAACTTCTGCTTTCAGTATTGTTCTCTGTTCATATCAAAACGTTCCACAAATCCACCGTACTCATCTTCAATTTCTGGTTTTTATTTCTTATTTCTCTCATGATTCATTCATTCATTCAGCAGCATGTCCTTTGCAGAACCTTGCTCCCGTAACAAAGTTCCGGAAAACCTCTCGATCATAAGCAAGATGTCCCACTTCTGATACACCCATCTGGAGATCATCCGCCACATCCTGCACCTATCTTCACTTTGGCCTTCCTCATCCTCTCTTCCCAGGCATATACCTCTCCATTATTGTTCTCTTCAAACTTTCGTGGCATTTCAAGTGACCAAAATATTTCAATTTTCTGTTTTATCATCTTTAATAGCCAACCCTCTTCAATTTTCAGCTCTTGAAGTATGGATGCATTTGTTCTTTTCTTTATCCAAGACATTCTTAGAACTCGTCTATAACATTTACATTCAAAATCATGTATGCGCTGTTCAGCTTGTTTAGTAAGTGTCCAGGTCTCACAGGTGTATGTTGCAATGGGAAAGATGTATACTCTTAAAAATCTGATTTTTGTAGTTCTATCAGTCAACTCTCATTATTATTGTAAGTGCATTACTCATTAAACCAACTGTGTGATGTTGTCCACAATCTGCTGCATCAGCAATTTTTGAGGGCAGAGCTATGACAATAGATTTGAGAGATTGTTAGGTTATCCACTGCTAAAGATATCATTCAACAATTTCATTATCACTTCTATTCACCAACAGATTTAATTTTTTCGTCAATGATGTTATTTGGCTTCAAGGATTTACCTTTCCTCATATGTTGTATAAACTACTGAGCGTAATCTTGCCAAGAAATCAACATACAGCTGAAAGATGCTGGTGTTGACAGCGATGTCCTGTAAAGGATATGCCCATATGTTGTATAGCATCTTCAACTTGTGCTTTCACTATTGGTGGTCCTTCACATTGATTGCAAATGCTTGTTTCTGATCTACCATGATCATATAACTCTTATATATATTCTATTAATCTTTAAGTTATCTTTACGTTGTCCGTCATTATTTTACCTTCTTTCATTTTCAAACCACCACCTGGAGATCAGCATGGCTGAATCTATAAGAACGCATGTTCTTAAACATCTGGTCTGCTGATGCCGAGGTAAGGGGTTAAACCCCTACACCGGACACTTGGACTACAATCTTGACTTCTTGTCCTTGACTTGGGGATGTAAATTACAAGTACCGCTGAAGTTGAAGTGGGTTTGCCTGGTGGCGAGGGACACTGGTAATAGGGAAAGCTGATCCATAAGCAAAATTCAGTCCAGCGCTACTAGAAGTAGTGTGTATGGACTATGCTTAAGTTTAAAGCAATCGAACGGAAAAAACAAACAAACAAACAAACAAACAAACAAACAAACCACCTGCTAAATGTTGTCTAATGCCCAATAATTCCTGTAGAATTTGGTACCTAGATTTTGTTTTCATTAATTTACTTGCACGGACTATTTATTCATAATTCTTTTGCTGTTACATTTTCAAACTATATCTCTATGTATTCTTGTATATTCATCTTGAATCTGTTTACTTTTTCTTCTAATGTTTATCAGTTCTACAGTTTTCTCTGTCATCAATTTCTTCTTTACTTCTGGTATTGCTTCTTTTGCTGTCTATTGTATTGGCTCCTTTAGTATTTGCTATTTCCCACCAATAGTTGCCTATTTTGTCTATAGCAGTGTACCTATTCTGTACAGCAACTGTACATTTGTCACTCATTTCCTGATTTGATCCAAACTTTGCCAAATCTAGATTGACATTTCTTGGGGATGTCTTTAATTTCTTCAGTTTTATTCCTAACTGTACAATTACTGGTGCATGGTCACTTTTGTCATCTGATCCTAGTCTTGTTTTCACTGACAGAAAGATATTTCAAATTGATTGCTAGTATGTAATCAATCTGATTATGAAAATGCTTTCCTAGACTTTTCAATGTGCAAATGCATCTAGGATGTTACTGAAAGATGGTGTTTTTGATTATTATATTGTGTGCCCTTGTCCAATCAAACAGTTTTCCCCCACTTTAATTTCTCTCTCATAGTCATATCAACAAATAACACCTTCATCTCTTTTTCCTCCGTTTGCTTTGAAATCTTCCAGTACTACTATAACTATCTCACTGCTTTTACATTGTGCATTACTGTTATTATTGTATGTTTTAAGAGAAAATGAAGATTGTCTGTGTGAATAAATATGCACCATAATTAGCACACTTAAATGAGGCTAAATGTGCTCCCAGTGACTTCCAGAATAAGTAAGGAAACACTAGAATCACCACAGCTGAAAATGTTTTTGCGTGTATTTATTCATTTGTGACATTCTTGAGAAATTAAAGTAAAACTAGAACCAAAACAACATACCTATAAGGTTTCCCTCCTATAAGTGAGGTTTCCCTCCTATATGATTGACTGATGATTGATTGATTGACTGATTTAGGAACTGACATCACAGCATTCAGGGCATTCCCATAAGCACTCCGTCCCCATCCTCAGCAGCCAGCGAAGAGTTCCAACACCAATAGTACCAGTATCAATCTGATTATATGTTCATCTCACCTTTCCTCTGAGCTGTCGAACATCGGCCAGATCCCCTCGTCACTCCTCACTGTCTCATTCTTGCCAGACCATGGTGATCCATTTGCTCCTCCGAGGTGTACACGTGCTCCCACAAGGCCGCTACCACGTCTGCCTTGTCATGCATCAATAATCCACCAAGTTTTGCCGAGCCAGCCAATCTGTCCGTCTGTTCATTCCCCAGCACACCGGCATGCCCCAGGAGAAAAGATCCAGTTGATGCTTGCCACCCATGACCGCCGAAGCGAAGCAAGCCACTCTGCACGAAACTTGCCTGTCCTCACCTTCTGCAGCATGCTTTCTGAGTCAGTTACAATCACGATATGTGTGTGTGTATCATATTCTCCATCCAGCGGAAAGCTGCACTGACCGCCTCCACCTCCATTCTTAAGCTATATGTTGTGGTATCATATGCCAGGCTCACCTGCACCAAACGTCGACCATCAGCTTTTGCTAAGAACCCCCAGGCACTTCTCCTACCTCTCAACACCGAACCATCTGTGTAGATAATCACATCACCTGAGCGAGCATTATCCTGAATTAGTTGCTGGATTTCCACTTCCGTGGCCCCTGCTGGCCACTCCCTGCTCAATGTGATTATAACTCTGCACAAGTCTGACTGCTCCGCTGGCACTCTGACCCACTCCTCTCCTCGCCTAATGTTCTCCAAGATGCACACCTGTCTGATCGTATCCTCCGCCTGAGCCATCCATGATTTCCCTCTTATCAGTCGCTGACCCTTAATTGCGTCCAGCGCCTCATGCAATGGGTGATTTGTGTCTGCAGCTACTCTGAGGTATGCCTTCACCTGCATTACCTTGAGCCTACCAGCAACAGTCGGCAAACCAAGGATGTAACGCATACACACCACTGGGGTGTCTCTGGTGCATCCCAGAATGACCCGCATAGCTTCGTTCTGTATGCGCTCTAATTTCACCAGCTGACTCTTTGAGACAGTGAGCAGCCCTAGTCCATAATCAATCAACACCCCCCCCCCCCCACTATATGTGTCTCCTAAAGACAGTTCAAGCTGCTATACTGAGTGCAAGAGGCATTGATACAACTACAGTCATTCTAACGTGTATCATATGTATGTCAACTCACCATTATGACACAGCAAAATATGCAAACAATAAAATGTGTAGCATTGCAGATGGCCAGTACTAGTAAATGATCCACCTCAGCCAATTACAAACCACATTTGTAAGCTTTCTCTTCTGTCTTCACTTGTGGCACTTAACATGGCTAGCTTGAGTCAAAGGTTCAGCACATTCACCACTGTGCTAAGGTTTCTCTCCTGTATGTGTTATCTTGTGATACTTCAGACTTTTTAAATACAGAAAAGATGTATTACAATAATCACACTTGTAAGGTTTCTCTACTGTATGTTTTTTTTTGAGCTCGTGGTGCTTAAGACTTTTAAGGTCAGGAAAATATGCATTACAATAATCACACTTATAGGGTTTCTCTCCTGTATGTATTCTCTTGTGGTACTTTAGACTTCTAGCTGCAGCAAAAGATGAACCGCATACCTCACACTTGTGAAGTTTCTCTCCTGTATGTGTTCTCTTGTGGCTCTTCAGACATGAAGCAACAATAAAAGATGCATCACATTCATCACACTTGTAAGGTTTCTCTCCTGTATGCTGTTCTCTTATGGTACCTCAGACTTGAAGGTGAAGTAAATGCTAGATCACATACAAAACATTTGTAAGGTTTCTCTCCTGTGTGTGTTCTCTTATGGCACTTCATACTTTGAGCTTGAGAAAAAGTTGCATCACATTCATCACACTTGTAAGGTTTCTCTCCTGTGTGTGTTCTTTTGTGGCGCTTCAGACATTCAGACTTTGTATAAGATGCACCACAATCATCACACTTGTAAGGTTTCTCTCCTGTATGCATTCTCTTGTGGTACTTCAGATATGAAGCAACAATAAAAGATGCACCACAATCATCACACTTGTAAGGTTTTTCTCCTGAATGTGTTTTCTTATGGTACCCCAGACCTGCAAGCGCAGCAAATGATGCATCACATTCATTACACTTGTAAGGTTTCTCTCCTGTATGTGTTCTCCTGTGGCACCTCATACTTTGAGCTTGAGAAAAAGAAGCACCACAGTAATCACACTTGTAAGGTTTCTCTCCTGTGTGTGTTCGCTTATGACACTTCAGAACGCTAGCATTTGTAAATGTTGCACCACAGTAATTACACTTGCAAGATTTTTCACCAGCATGTATTTCCTCATGGTATTTCAGATGTATAGC
This sequence comes from Cepaea nemoralis, assembly GCA_014155875.1. Classification (NCBI taxonomy): domain Eukaryota; kingdom Metazoa; phylum Mollusca; class Gastropoda; order Stylommatophora; family Helicidae; genus Cepaea; species Cepaea nemoralis. Next base: position 20,805 of record JACEFZ010027515.1, on the reverse strand, counting down.
CACAGTAAAAGATGCATCACAATAATGACACTTGCAAGGATTCAGTGCTGTATTTGTACTGATATCTGGATTACAAATATCAACAACATATGGCTCACCATCTGCTTGCATTTTTTGTGGACCACAACTGACATAACCACCAGTTTCATCAAGTGGCTTTATAGAGGCTTGTGTATGGTTTGCTGGTGTATGTACATTATGTAACTGACAATTCTCATTTGTCAAAGATATTTTCACATTACTATCAATCACAGAAAACTTTTTCTCTGATATCTGACAACTTTCATGATCTATTAGAGCCTTAGAACTATTGTCAGTTAATTCTGTTTTACTGCTTCCTGTCATTTCTTGAATTACATCACAACCTGTCATGTCTGTAATATTACTGAATCTTTGACTTCGGTCCTCACACACTGTGTCTGGCAGTTCTTGTTTCACAACCTCTATGTTACCACACATTTCCATCTGTGAATGCTCTTGCATGGAGACGGACGGATAACTTTCAAAAGATGGATGTATTTCTGAAAAACAACAAATTAAACACTTGGTTAATAACAGGATATTCCAGACTACAAACTAATGTGATAGTGCTCATGAAAGGTTACTACAAGTGTTATGTTAAAAAAAGTTGCATATCCTTTACAGGAGGTTTTCAGTCAACACCAGCAATTGTTGTTGTTGTAGATGTCTTGCCAAATTTTACGTTCAGTAGTTTGCCATTGCTGTCTGAACAACTGGCACCCATACGATTTCATAAAACACCAAGCGCAAGGCGGTCTGCTGCCAAATCGTGCATAGCTGTGTTTCAAACCTGGGTACGAACCGCATCTGTAACTCCGTCGCCACGGAGACCGGATAGTGTTATGTTACAGATTAAATAATAATTGTATGCAGTGCATTCTGACAGAAACGTATATTCAAGGACATTCTAGTTCACTGTTGTTAGAGACGCTGTTTATAGATGTCTCAGGTAATAATAATTTAACATAATAATCAAACATTTGTAGCTTGGTTTTGTTTGATGAACACCCATGCAGTTGCATACAGGAACCCTGACATGGACAGTAAGTGATGAGAAATCCTGGATACTGCTGGCTGTTTTATTTTGTCCTGGGGCAGTTTTATACAGGAACCCTGACACGGACAGTAAGTGATGAGAAATCCTGGATACTGCTGGCTGTTTTATTTTGTCCTGGGGCAGTTTTATACAGGAACCCTGACATGGACAGTAAGTGATGAGAAATCCTGGATACTGCTGGCTGTTTTATTTTGTCCTGGGGCAGTTTTATACAGGAACCCTGACATGGACAGTAAGTGATGAGAAATCCTGGATACTACTGGCTGTTTTATTTTGTCCTGGGGCAGTTTTATACAGGAACCCTGACATGGACAGTAAGTGATGAGAAATCCTGGATACTGCCGGCTGTTTTATTTTGTACTAGCTGACCCGGCCCGGCTTCGCCCAGGCCCTGGAGGGGATCTATCTATCTATCAGTCTGTCTGTCTGCTTGTTTGTCTGTCTGTCTGTCTGTCTGGCTGACCCGGCCCGGCTTCACCCAGTCCCTGGTGGGGAGCATCTCATTTAATTAATATAAGTAGTCATATAAGCTCTCCCGTTCCCGACTATCTGTCTGTCTGTCTGTCTGACCCGGCTTCACCCAGTCCCTGGTGGGGAGCATCTCATTTTATTCATATACGTAGTCATATAAGCTCTCCCGTTCCCGACTATCTGTTTGTCTGTCTATCTGTCTGTCTGTCTGTCCCGGCCCGGCTTCACCCAGTCCCTGGTAGGGAGCATGTCATTTAATTCATTCATATAAGTAGTCAAATAAGCTTCCGTTCCCGACTATCTGTCTATCTATCTGACCCGGCGTGGTTTCGCCCAGCTCCTGGCGCACAGTAACTTAAAAGAATGTCCTTCCACACACCATTCATTATTTTTAATGAAAACTGTTTTTAATCACCGACATGACAGTTGATAAGTTTTGTAAGCAGAAAAAGATGGGTTAAAATGTTATGCATAATGCATTATTTTTATGCAAACTTTAAAAATACCTTAAAGATTATATCATTATTTAATATAACTCATATGCCTAAAAATAACTATAGACAAAGAGTTTAACAATAGTGCAGGTAAGTCCAACAATTGACTATAAAGTATATAGAAATGTTATTAAAAGTTATGCCCCTTGAAATAACTTTTCTAGAGTGAAGTCCCCCTGCTATATAGACATTATATAATGAAAATGGAAAAGTAAATGTTATTAAATAAGTAGAAGATTTTACATTAAGAAATTATTATAGTCGGTTGCACAGGAATGAAAGGAAGACGTGTAGAAAATTTCATCTCAATCGGATGTACCGTTATCGAACGCATCCAAGACCCACAAACCCACAAACAAACATACACTCTGTTTTATAGATATAGATTGGGGCGGTTTTATACAGCAACCCTGACGTGGACAGGAAGTGATGAGAAATCCTGGATACTGCTGGCTGATTTGGTTTGTCCCAAAATCAGTTTCCGGCTCTGGGTCAGTGATGTGATTGGGCCATCATATTTGTAGACTTGAATACATGGAGGAATACATGGAGGAATACATGGAGGAACAGGCAGGGGAACCTTTCCCTCACTTTAGCAAATGATGAGCCCTGGCCTTGAACCCACATCAAACCATGCTCATGACATTATTATTGTAAAGAGCAGATATTGATTGTTAGTGTTTTGTTCTGTCTTCAGGAGTAGCCTCCAGTCTGTGAAGACAATAATCTTGCTTGATGGAGCCCACCAAGTATACAGATAAATAGCACAACTATGAAACAAGTTAAAGAATTCAAATACCTTGGAAGTATGATCACAGAAGATGGCAGATTGGACAGAGAAATCTAAAACAGATGTCAAAAAGCTAGTGCATTTACATATCAACTACTTACTGAAACGTTCAAATATACCCATGTCTGCAAAACGACAGATAATAAACAGCATATTTACACCAAACCTATGCTACCAATCTCAAACTTGGACTTTATCCAAATCACACTTTCGCAACATCAACACTTGCAAGATGAGATGCCTGAGGAGAGCTGCCAACTTAACAATCCGAGACCAAATAAGAAATGCTGTTATCAGACAGACAGTGGGATCAACACCTTGTGCCAGATTTATTGAAAGACAGAAGATCAAGTGGTTTGGCCATGTGGTTAGAATGCAACACCAACAACTACCATCACTGGCCTTACATCAAAGATCATCTACAATGAGACCAAGAGTATGTTAAAGAAGAAAAAGGATTGACGACATCAAAGACATTGTACAATCATACGGAATAACACTATCCAGTGCCGCCACCGGGCGCCGGAGCGCAAATTATTCCTGCCCTTGATGATTGACGGCAGAAGTGGAAGATGATGATGATGATGATGATGATGATGATGATGATGGTGGAGCAGATAGTGGTGAAGATTCTCAGTGCATAGTTAAGAAGTTTTGATATCAGGATGAAGTAGTATATATGAAACCTGTTTTCCTAACTACCTTTTCCAACTTGCAAGTGTAGGATGATCAATGAACAAACATTCACACATGATTAGACATGAGAAGAAGCTTCTCAGTATGTGTGTCTTTATTTTCATACTGACAATCTTTCAGGATATGTATGTTGGTGTGCCAGCACTGTGGTGAAATAAATTACAGGCACAATTTGTAATCATGCATATCACATTCTAAACACAGCTGTGAGCCATTTGGAAGTAGACCACCTTGCATTGGTTTTCATACAAGTGGTATGAGTGTCAGCCATTCAGAAAGACAGGTAAATAGCAAACTACTGAACATAAACTTGCCAAGAAATTACAAACAGCCAAAAACTTGTGCTGACTGCAACATCCAGTAAAGGATATGCAACTACCTTTTCATGTTGGTGTATTTTCTGGATTGGGGAAATGACACTACGTCCTGTAATGTATTCTGTTGTCAGCATGTTATACTTGAGTACAATATGTAACCTGTAATGTATTCTGTCGTCAGCATGTTATACTTGAGTACAATATGTAACCTGTAATGTATTCTGCTGTCAGCATGTTATACTTGAGTACAATATATAACCTGTAATGTATTCTGTCGTCAGCATGTTATACTTGAGTACAATATATAACCTGTAATGTATTCTGCTGTCAGCATGTTATACTTGAGTACAATATATAACCTGTAATGTATTCTGTCGTCAGCATGTTATACTTGAGTACAATATATAACCTGTAATGTATTCTGTGGTCAGCATGTTATACTTGAGTACAATATATAACCTGTAATGTATTCTGTCGTCAGCATGTTATACTTGAGTACAATATATAACCTGTAATGTATTCTGCTGTCAGCATGTTATACTTGAGTACAATATATAACCTGTAATGTATTCTGTCGTCAGCATGTTATACTTGAGTACAATATGTAACCTGTAATGTATTCTGCTGTCAGCATGTTATACTTGAGTACAATATGTAACCTGTAATGTATTCTGCTGTCAGCATGTTATACTTGAGTACAATATGTAACCTGTAATGTATTCTGTCGTCAGCATGTTATACTTGAGTACAATATGTAACCTGTAATGTATTCTGTCGTCAGCATGTTATACTTGAGTACAATATGTAACCTGTAATGTATTCTGTCGTCAGCATGTTATACTTGAGTACAATATGTAACCTGTAATGTATTCTGCTGTCAGCATGTTATACTTGAGTACAATATATAACCTGTAATGTATTCTGTCGTCAGCATGTTATACTTGAGTACAATATATAACCTGTAATGTATTCTGCTGTCAGCATGTTATACTTGAGTACAATATATAACCTGTAATGTATTCTGTCGTCAGCATGTTATACTTGAGTACAATATATAACCTGTAATGTATTCTGTCGTCAGCATGTTATACTTGAGTACAATATATAACCTGTAATGTATTCTGCTGTCAGCATGTTATACTTGAGTACAATATATAACCTGTAATGTATTCTGCTGTCAGCATGTTATACTTGAGTACAATATATAACCTGTAATGTATTCTGTCGTCAGCATGTTATACTTGAGTACAATATGTAACCTGTAATGTATTCTGCTGTCAGCATGTTATACTTGAGTACAATATGTAACCTGTAATGTATTCTGCTGTCAGCATGTTATACTTGAGTACAATATGTAACCTGTAATGTATTCTGCTGTCAGCATGTTATACTTGAGTACAATATATAACCTGTAATGTATTCTGCTGTCAGCATGTTATACTTGAGTACAATATATAACCTGTAATGTATTCTGCTGTCAGCATGTTATACTTGAGTACAATATATAACCTGTAATGTATTCTGCTGTCAGCATGTTATACTTGAGTACAATATATAACCTGTAATGTATTCTGTCATCAGCATGTTATACTTGAGTACAGTATGTAACCTGTAATGTATTCTGCTGTCAGCATGTTATACTTGAGTACAATATGTAACCTGTAATGTATTCTGTCGTCAGCATGTTATACTTGAGCACAATGCTCTGTGATGGTTTCAGATGCTGTGATCTGGGCTGTTGTATCAAATTCCAACACAAGATTGATTGAAAATATAAACACTTTTCAGTGACAGTCTGATAACATTGCAATGGTTTAAAGTCAAGGATAACATCAAGAGGGAACTAAGAGAAGAGAAAAGACCATGATTTTAGTGAGAGACACAGAGTGCTGGGGATCCACTGCAGTTAGCCTGCATTGTGATGATGGCAACCATGATGTGATTAATGCATACAACTTTATACAATTTAAATATAAATAATATAAGACAACACACAAAAAAAAGAGGTTGTGAACAAATAGTGAAATCATATTATCATCATCTGCTCTGTCAACTGACACATGTTCATGCATCTCCACAAATCTCAGTCTTCTGTGTTCTGAATCATCTGTGTTGATAATATTCATCCATGCCACCATCTCAGTCTATCCAGCATCATCTACCTTAGCCTGCCTATTACCACTGAACATTTCAGCCATCACAATGTTTTCCAACATCTTCTCATTATGTGACCACAGAGCACTGTTTGGCTCTTTCTTCTCATGATATGACCACCGAACACTGTTTGGCTCTATCTTATAGTTGAATATAATGTTCTACTTTCTGATAGTTGAATATAATGTTCTACTTTCTTATAGTGAACTACTCTGCAGGTCAAGGTATTCACGACATTCATCTCAGGAACCAGATGTTTTCTTCATGCTCTTCCTGTGTTAAATCATATTCTATGAATCATTGCCATATAGCCAAACATATTTTATATAACATTTCTTTACTCTCTCTCTCTGTGATGAAGGGATTATGAATGCAATTAGTAATCCCACATACCACATTTGAAACACAGCTGCAGGCAATTTGGCAGCAGATTGCCTTGCATTGGTTTCCATACAATGGTATGAGTGCCAGTCATTCAGAAAGCAACGGCAAACTATTGCACATAAACTTGCCCAGGAATCACAAACAGCCAAAAATGCTGCGATTGACTGTGATGTCTTGTAAAGGATATGCAACTAACAAACTGTCTTTCTGACATTCAATAATTGTGATTGACTGTGTAAGATACTTTTCATTCCATGAAATGCAGCTTTTGTTTCGCCTATTCTGTTTTTGATCTCTGTCACACATCTTCCATCAGATGTTATCATTATGCCTAGGGATTTAAATTTATCAGTTTGGTTAAACATTTTCCATTCAATAGTTATATCACATTATGGTGTTATCTTTCTCTATGTTTTCTTGATACTCAGGGAATACTTTTTTTTGCACTCTTTATTACAACAATGTTAATAGTTGTAGGTCTTTGACATTTTCAGCTGTCAATGACGTGCCATCTGCATACTGTGGGTTGTTTATACTATAACCTTCAATTTGTGTACCCTGTCTCTCTTTGATCTCTCTCATTATTACTTCACTATACAGATTGCTGGCTCAGCAGCTTGTCTTGTTCCAAATGTATTGGTGTTACGTTTCCTGTGGAGTAAACTAGACAGGCAGAGAGAGGAATCATGCTGCATGGGAAACACATGATCTCTAACATTTCAGCCCAGGCTTTGTGCTATGGAGAAGTATGAATTGTATGAACTAATTTATTCTCTTCTCCTTGAGTTTCTTCATATGCAGAACAATGACCTTTGCTTTCTACTATGACTAACAGAAGTTGCCACTCGACATACAAACTAATCTGTTATATTTTACTAACTCTTACCTTGATCTGGGTAATCTATGTATACTTCAGGTGATTCTATCTTGACAACTGATGGTAGCTTACTCTCCATCTTATCAAAGACTTTGATCTTAGAGACAATTTCTTTGGTAGAACTGTGAATACAGTCAGTGTGAAAGAATTGGTGAGTTACATATTTAATGAAGCACAAAATCAATAAACACACTATAGGTGTTGAATTTTGTCTTTGCTCATTTTAAAAGACCTGCTAATACTCTTCTATATTTTTTGTATATCTCTACCTATGATTAAAATATTACCATTTCTATCTTTTTTTTCAAAAGTCTCTGAAATGGTCAAGCCGCCTGCCTTGCGCTCTGAAGGTTGCGGGTTCAATTCTGGGATATGTCTTTCCGTTCACAAGAACATTTTTCTTGGAGACTCCTGGGTGTTGTCACCGGAGCTACGGAATGTGTGCTTTGGGTAACACTTTCGGCAGGCAGTCTTGCTGAAAGAGACCGAGCCATATGTAAAACCCAAGGAAATGAAGTCAATCTTCTCAACTTTTGAGACTTTTTTTTTTTCATTTCTATCATTTATTTCATGTAATGATGCTTTAAATTCACCTCTTGTGATTGTTCTCAATAAATAAATCAGGTGCCATCTCCACAATGAAGGCTGGCTGCAATGGATCTCCAACACTGTCTGTCTCTCACCCCGACTTCCATTCTGTCAGATTGCTGTTTGTCCATTCTCTTGGATGTTATCTTCCCACTTGTATCGTTGTCTACCTCTTGCTCAGCTTGCCTTCAAGTCTTACTCATCCAGTATTGGTTTTTATAAGAGTGTTATGTCTTTTAATGTGTCCGAAATATTTCATCAGCTCTCTTTGCATTCCCAGTGTTTCTAGAACCTCTGTATCAGACTGTTTTTCTTTCTATGAAATACGACATATTCTTCCGTATATACATATCTTTCTAATTGCTTGTTTAACCCTTTACAGGGCAGACGCTTGTCCGTTTTGTAGCCCTGAACGGGCAAGATTTTTTCAGGTTCGGTAAAATTTCGGGTCGCGTTAGTAAAAACATCACAAATAAGGTGTTAGTCAACCGATTTTAGTTAAATAAACAACACAATGAAGGGAAAAGCATGCAGAATATGTTACTCACGTGATTGTTGTCGGTAATCCATATATGAACACAAATATTTACGAAATATGGCATGTTGTTTGTGATTTTCCGTCATCTATATGGCAATTTACAAACACATTTTCAGAATCATAATCACTTTCTTTAAAGTCCGACTCAGACTGCTAATGCAAAGTAACGCTTTGCACTGATATCTAGCTCCGATTAATAGTCAACTTCGTGCCCTTTAATGTCACTTAAATTGAACAGAGCGAAATCTCGGCTATCACTTGAAGAATCGCTGAAATCCGTTTTGAAAAACAGCGTAAAAACCCCGAAAACTATCAAAAAAAGTCCGTAAAAGTCCGTTCAAATTCATAGTATGCGCTTTACAAATGGCGGCCACGTTGTCAAGCTATCGCGAAAGCGAAAGTAGCCATCGGAAGTATCGGAAAGCCGAGAGATCGCGTTTTTACAATGCATAATAGTATCGGCCGGTTTGAGACGTTTTGCCCGTTTAACGTATCGGACGGAAATGGCCGGTCCACCCTGTAAAGGGTTAATGTCCAGGTTTCTGTGCCATACAGTAGTGCTGAATAAACATAACATTTGACAATTTTCATTTTTAATGTGTTGTTAATCTCTCTAGACGTTAACACTGATTTCATGCCGTTGAAAGCATTTTTGGCCATTCCTATTCTCTTTTTGATTTCTGCTCCACTTCTGCCATCATCTGTTATTACATGTCCAAGATAGGAGAAACATATTACTTGTTCTAGTCTCTGCCCCTTTACTGTGATGTTCATTGATGACCTTTCCTTTCCACTGCTAATTATCATAATTTTTGGTTTTTAGGTGTAAATATCTAAGCTTCATCCTGCACTATACCTGTTTAATTTTCCACTAGTTTTTTTTTTAAACTCTTGCTTGCTTTCTGCTAGTAATACTGTATCGTCAGCATACCTAAGATTGTTTATGATTATTCCACTGATGTTAAGTCCAGGCAGTTTGACTTGTTTTAAAATTATTTCTGTGTATAAGTTGAAAAGTTTTGGGGACAACATGCATCCCTGCCGTACTCCTCTTTTTATCTCTATGGATGACAAATAATTATTTCCGTATCTAACTGATGCACATTTTCCCAGTACAAGTTACTAATGAGTTCGATGTCCTTTCCATCTACTCCTATATCTTGAAGGCATTAATTAATCATTCATCTTGTACTCTATCAAAAGCTTTCTTGTAGTCTATAAAGCAAACATATATATTTTTTTAACTTCTATATATTTTTCAATTAACATCCTCAAACTGATCATTGCTTCTCTGGTGCCGCTGTTTTTGCGGAACCCAAATTGTTCTTCAGCCACTTTTTCATTTACTTTATTTTGAATTCTTTCTTGCATGATCATGAGAAGTATCTTAGTTATGTGGCTCATTAAGCTAATAGTTCCTCACAATAAACAGCTCTTGGCTTCTGGGTAATGTGATGAAAATGGATGTTTTCAAATCCTTGGTGATGTACCCAGTATTATATATATATATCATTACACAATTCTGTGATGGTTTCAATGCCAAAGCTGGATAAGAATTTTATCATCTCTGTTGTTATCTTGCCATGACTCGCAGCCTTTCCTTGTTTCATCTTTTTAATAGCCTGGTCTACTTCAGTCTTGAATATGTGTGGCCCATCTTTGGTATTATACTGGTTTATATACTGGTATAATGGTTATATTGGTATTATGGAGTCTCTGTGGCGAAGTGGTCAAGCCGTTTAACTCGGGCTCCGAAGGTGGTGGTTCGATTATCGGCCGCGTCCGTCGGTTCACGAATTAAATTTTTCGAGACCCTGTTGGGTCATCGCTAGAGCTACAGAGTTGTTGCTTGGTCAACACTTTCCGCACTGTGGAAAGAGGACCGTAGCCATATGGGATAAACCCATGGTGCAATGAAGTCGAACCCTGTCGACTTTTAAAGCGCCTTTATTTTGGTATTATACAATGTTGGTTCATTAACCCCTGCTTTTCCCAGAGTAAATCTTCTATGTATTACGTCCATCTTTAGTACAATTGGTTATTATCAATGAATAATTGTTAAAAAACTTTTTCCTCGGATGGCAAACCATTTAATAAGTTAAGTATTTTTCTTCTTTGTAAATCTTTTATATTTTCAGTGTAATACTTTCGAGTTGTGTATTATTTTATGATCTATTTCTTTACATTATCTGCAACCACTCTTTTTTGGCAGCTGCATATTTCTCTTTCTATTAACCCTTTACAGGGCCACAGTGGCCGAAAACATCTTTTACTACCGAACGGGCAAAATGCCAGAAAGCGCCCTTGACTACTAGGCATTGAAAACACGCGATCACAAGACTTTGCGAGACTTCCCATTGTTTACGTCCAGTGTTATCAATAACTTAATAACGTGGGCGCCATTTACAAGTGTTTTCTTTAAATTTGATCAGATTTTAAAACAGTTTTTGGGGTTTTTATGCTTTGTTTTTCAAAATGAATTTTGACGATTCTTCAAGTGATAGTGGAGATTTTGCTGGGTTCAATTTAAGTGACATTGAAGAGCGCAAAGTTGACTATGAATCGGAGCTAGATATCAGTGATATCAGCGATAAGCAGTGTAGTGTATGCACTTCAGATCTCTTGGAGACTTTTCAAACGATTGCCGATCAAACAAATGAGTATGCTAGACAAAAGATTGAACAGATAAATGATCAAGCATGGTTTCCAATAAATGCAACCGAAATGCAGGCAACATTGGATTATTTATTTCACATGTGAGTAAAATAATAAATCTACATTCATTTTCCTTCATTTTGTTCATTTTAAAAAAAATCTGTTCACTAACACCTTAGATTTGATGTTTTTACTAATGTAAAACTAAATCTTACTGACAACCTAAAACATGTTGCCCGTTCTGAGTTACGAAAAGGAAACATGTGTGCCCTGTAAAGGGTTAATATATATTCTGGAGCGTTCTTTGCTTTCTTTATTTGAGTCATTTTGCTCAAGATCTCATCAGTTATCCACAATTGTTTTTTCTTATTTTCCTTTACTGGTAAGTTGGTATTTGTAATCTGTATGCTAGTTTTTACACATTCCCATTTTGTAGAAATTTTCTCCTCAGAATTTTTATGTCAATATTGTTCCATGTTCTCGGCGACTAGCCTTCATAGTTATTGTTTATTTCAACCAGGTATAGTTGACTTATGTCTGGTTGTTTCAGTGCTGATATATCTATTTGACATGTCCTTGATATCCTTATTCCTGTGTTTTTTAAAGCTTTATGTGTAATTTTGAGACTACAGGATTGTGGTCAGGTTTGATATCAGCACCATATGTTGTGACATGTTTAATATTGTTTTAAAATATATTTCTAATCATAATATAGTCAGTTTGGTGTCTTGTTCTATTTCTAGGGCTTTTCCACGTATACAGTTTCCTAGGGTTATGTTGGGAAAAATACAAAAAATCTTCACAAAAACTGTATCAGCTGATCTCTTCTGTCATTTCTGGCTCCCATACCATGTTGCCCTACTATCTGCTTAAATTTAGTTTTTCCAACATTTGTGTTCATGTCTCCCATGACAATTAGGACCTCTGATGATTTTACAACTTTCAGTGTTTGTTGTAGGTCTTCATAATATTCTTCTAGCTGTTCATCACTATAATCAGTTGTTGGAGCATATGCCTGAAGAATTACTATGTCGAAAGGCCTTGCCTTAATTTTGAGTAGCATCATTCTATATTTATGAGCCCAGAATCCACTAATATTTTTCTCTAAATGTCTTTTACTAAAATTCCTACTCCTCTCTCATGATGATCTCCTCCCGAGTTAATGAATTGTACTCATCTCTCCTTACATAACTAGCATCTGTCCATCTTGTTTATAATACACCTAACATTATTATTCTCACATTTTCTGTTCCTTGTAAATGGAGATGCCCTATTCCTATACAAGCACTCATCATAAACTGTTTCTTTGTCTTCTCTGATCACACTTTAATGTTTCTTATTTAATTATTGTATGTGGGGATTTAATTTTCTCTTTTTCTTCTCTTCTAGTGCTATTATTGGCTTGAGTATTTCCTCTGTGTTAACGTTATGCAGACAAAGACTTCATCATAGTGGATAGTTATCTACAGTTACTGTGTTGATAATATTAAGGCGATGTGCGGCAGAAAAAAAATAATGATTTTCGGTCAGGTCAGCTATTTTTTGGAATAGTTCATTTTCACACACCTTAGCATGTCTTCTATCAGATTTGGTACTTGTTTTTGTTTAAAAACTGTTATTTTAATGTAATATTCATATGTTACTTAACCTAACCCTAGGTGTCAAATTGTCTACTTATTGAAAATTGTTACGAAATTGACGTTTTTAAAACCACAGCAACTGTACCTGTGCAAAGCGGTAACCACATGTATTATACACCATTTTAATGGTCATGATCTTCCCTAATTGTTCGTGAAACATCAAATTCGTATAATTGGGAACTCTTCTACTTATAACTGTTTCTTTCGAATCAATGATCTTACAAAACTTCCATATATGGAACACAACATGTGCAATGCATGATTCCCGTTGGCTGAAACTGATCATGTGGGATCCAATTTTTTCCAAGATGGCCATTATATTATTGTTTACACTTGGCGATCGATTGACACTCCGAATTGAAAAATGCCTAATTCCAAGAAATTTAACATCCAGTCATCTGCTCAACATAGGAAATCTCTCAGGTTATAACTCGCAAATGCTCGTAAGCACTGAAAAGCCTACCAGAATGTCATAAACATTACAGAAACAAATTAATTCTGAATGTGACCCAGCTAACTGTGCATGCCATCTCCAAGTTTTTTCGACAGTCAATCTGAATGATTCACTACTACCATCATAGTTCTTCTCAAAGTTGTGGAAGTGACTCTTTTATTGCAGAAAAAAACCTGAAGCCAATTTAAAAGAGAACGTGTATGAATATATGACATCCTCTAGCAGCAGTATGTTTCTGTTGATGACAACGTATACCAACAACTGGAACACAGAGCAGTAGTTGATTGTTCAGAAATGATGAAATCATCAAACGTTATGTTGTCCAGTATGTAAAAATACTAATCTTATTTTAAAACTGACAACAAGAAAGCCAAAGGGTTAGCTGTGCATGCAGAGGTTTACTGCTCATTGTTGTGAAGAATTAGTGATAGTTTGTGGAAGATACCTATCTGCAAGAAGTAATGATGGGGATAGATCTTTTGCTATCAACAGTCAGTCTGTATATTCTGCATTAGTTTGTGGAATGGTGCAACATTCAATAATTTATGTGAAAATATGAACCTGCAAGGTCTTCATCACAAAACATTTCACAATAAAGCGAATAAACTAGATTCAAAGTTAGAAAATCTGGAGATAATTTCTCATGACAAGATGTTACTCACATGACTCAACCATGAAAAACTAAAGAAATATCTTTAGCTTGCTTGCTTGTGTTCATTGGCTTGAGCTCCAACGCGAAGTCCTGTATGTCGGATGAAGTCATCCTGTTGTCCAACATCAGTGTGATGTCATACAGGACGTGAGTTTTGCATGAGTCAGGCTGTCTGACACTAAACTACTTAGTAGATGTGTGTCAGTAGAAACTCAGAATTCAAATGTGTGTTTACACATCTTGATCTGGGCTCGCTGTACTAAAGACAACTTTTTTAGTTTGCAGTTGTAACTGCCGCAAGAGTGATCAACTTTGGAGCTGCTGCTGCCCAAGACACTGTTCAGTTTATTTGCTTTTTTCTACAGGCCAGCATATGAAGAGACTAGGAACATCTAGGATGCAGAAGAGAGTTAGAAATAGCTTGAAGGTCAAGCAAACTAAGAGACGTGACAGTGTACGGGCGGCCAAACTGAAGAGACAAGGGGAGCTGCATGTCTTGGAGGGAGGTACTGTATATGTAGCAGGATTGTTCTAATTGTCACATACTGTTAGAAACTCTTTTCCTGTGTAAATTAACATGTTTTAGCATTAGGATAACTTTATTAGTAAAAATAATTCATTTTCCCCCGTTTTCTCATTTTGCCATTGTTTTTTTTTTTACTTTGGTTCATTTTTTTTGTTCAAAAACTGTTTATAAGATTATAATGAAACTGTGTACACTTATTCTTCGTTGTATTATTTACATTCTGACAACAGCATTTGGGAAACTAAGATTTAGTTTTTGTGTAGCAGTCAAAAAACCACAAAAATTGTCAAGGAAAATGTTGAAACTTGTTTTAATTATGAAGCAAAAATGCCAACTATATCATTAAAAGCTTATGTCAGAATATAAAGGGTTTATTTATGTACATATATACCAAAAATTTAGCCTGTAAATTTAAAAAAAAATGACCGTTTTAGGGCTCCTTTAAGAAATCTAATTTGGCCATAGTTAATCTTGGTTTCCATGGCAACCGTTAAGTGCAAAGTCAATTTGACAGTATTTTATCAATCAGCAGTCTTCAGTCTCAAACCCTATACTATACCATCTCAGAACATAGAAATTAAATATTATAGAATTTAATTTTGTTTTGCCTCACATCGCCTTAGTATTATTAATTATTATTATTAATACTTAAACTAAATATTACTACTGACTATGCTCCACGTTTGAACAAGATCAGTGTCTGTGTGCGGTTTTGTATTTCAGACAGAATTCGATTCATCTGTTCACTTCATACGACCTGACGGTGTGCAATGAAATAAGTCGCAATAATAAAGTTATAAATTCAAAATGCAGCCGATTGTTTATTTTTATGGTTTCCGTGCTTAAATTCAAGACATTGTTTTGATCATTTCTTTATACTCTTAATTAGAGACATTTGACTGCAATAGCCAATACTGACTGTTTATTATATCACAGAGTATATTATATATGGCACTACGTCAGACTGTTGTATGTCTAGCATTCAGCATCAACAAACTGCCAGAGATTGTTGTATCTCATTCAGAGACGTCGCCATTTTGAAACATTTTCCCGTTATTGACGTAAGGGACAATAGAACAAGAGTTTCTCCCCGTGGCCAACAAGTCGGGGCATCATGAGTCATGTCGCCGTTGTAATGTTGTAGTCAACTCCACCGCAGATCACGCAAAACAAGAGGCCTGCCATCGTCATATTCATACTGTTTCGGCCCCTTTACTTCCCTGATACTCTCAATACTGCAATAAGCCCGAATCATGATTCCCAGGAGTCTTTTTCCTGTTGAAAGTTTATTAAGTTTACATATCATTTCCAGCTTCAAGATGTAATTAAGCTTTAATTCGGGCTGTTTAATCCGTTTAATCGCATTTCTCGATTATCAAGAACATTTGAGAATTGAATGCCAACCTGCAAAGCGCACTGGAAATAGCGCAAATAGATCCTTACATCTCTCTCTCTCTCTCTCTCTCTCTCTCTCTCTCTCTCTCTCTCTCTCTCTCTCTCTCTCTCTCTCTCTCTCTCTCTCTCTAAGTCTTACAGTCGACAGGGTCGACTTCATTGCACCGGGTTTTATCCCATATAGCTCGGTCTCTTTCCGCAGCGCGGAAAGCGTCGCATAAAGCACAAATTCTGTAGCTCTAGCGACGACCCACAGAAGTCTCCGAAAAATTTAACTCGTGAACCGAAGGGCGCGGCCCGGAATCGACCTCACAACCTTCGGAGCCCGAGTCAAACGGCTTGACTACTTCGCCACGGAGACTCCCGTCTCTCTCTCTCTCTCTCTCTCTCTCTCTCTCTCTCTCTCTCTCTCTCTCTCTCTCTCTCTCTCTCTCTCTCTCTCTCTCTCTCTGCCACGAGTCACTTAAGGAAGAGAAGAAGAATCGCGTGTCGTACTTATCCCACACATACATCGCATATGTGTCGGCCCACAAGCTAACCCGCCCCAGGACAAGAGAACACTGCACACCTTGTACATCGTGATCTCATCTCATCATGTTCCTCTTGTACCTTGCGGTGTCGAGGCGAAGTATAAACAGCGGGAAAGTACCCGCTTATGGGCTTCATTTATCGATATTCCCATGGACTATGTTATTCCCTGCGCCCATCGTTTACGTGGTAGGCCTCTTCCTCTGCTTCCCTCTGGTCTGTACATCATTGCTTGTTGTGGTATACTATTACTATTATTAGTTGGTAACCTACTTGCATGACCAAACCATTTGACTTGCTGCCTTCTAATAAAATCTAGTGCAGCTACTTTAGTCCTGATTTTTTCATTTCTGATGTTATCTCTTCATAATCCGTTTATACTTCTTAGTTTTTCTGTGAGCAGTATGTGCATTGTGATCTTGTATTAAAATAAAAAAATAACCAGTGCTGCTTGACGTGAATGTGACAGGATCGCCTCTGTTATTGGGAATGAACACAAACCCCGAGGTATCCCTAGCACTCACGTGTATACTAACCCCAGGGGCTGGATAGGTAGATACACTATGACTTCTGCTACTGACCCCGGTTTAGTGTTATGAGTCTACAATCCTCTCCCAGATTCTAGACCTCTACTATCTACCCTCTACCTAGGGACAATGAACTCTGAGGCATCGTCCGAGACCACACTCAATAATTGTAGAAATGAACATGTCAACATTAACACAGTTTATTCTACACTAAAGACACAGGAAGGAATTGAACACCCTGATAGAATACAATCTATTTACAATACAGATAATAGATTAGAGACAGAGTCAGAGATGTGTCCATATTCATCATCTGGCTGAGAAGCAGATTTGCTGTGTGTTCGGTCCAGTCGGTCCAATAACTCACCGGGCTCCCTCCCAATACAACTGACTGGAACCTTGGAGACCACTCCGTCCCAAGAGCTCGGATCAGCAATCAATGGAGTTAACCACTCGGACCACAGCTGACTAGATGAGTTTTACCATAGGGGATGTGTGTTTGGGCTGGGTGGTTGGGGTGTGTGTGGGTGGGAGGGTAGATGAGAGATGCATGTGTTTGATGGGTGGTGGTGGAGTGGGTGTGAGTGGTTGATGGATGAGTACGTGAGTGGGTGGATGTGTATGAGAGATGAGTGTATGCGTGAGGGATGTGTGTGTGGGTGGGAAGGCGGATGTGTGTGGGTGGGGTATATGTGGGTGGTGGTGTGTGTGTGGGTGGTTGGTGTGTGTTTTTGGATGAGGAATGTGTTGATTAATGTGTGTAACTCTGCCCGGGAGTTATTGTGTGGCCCAGGAATTCTAAGGTCCGATACCCCACCATACACTTGGTTGGGCTGGCCGTGAGCCCCACTTCTCTTAACCTCCGAAAGATGCGGTCTAGAGAAGCCACGTGATCCTACAAACTGACCGAAGCAATGAGTATGTCATCCATGAAGGAGATAACCGATGGATCATGAAGGGATCCAGAAAAAGCCGCATCAAGGACGTGAATATGATAGGAGCATTATTCGGTCCAAACGGCATAACTTTGAACTCATAGTGACTGTATGGGTACTGAATGCTAAGGAGTGGGCGTATTTCGGGCTTCACTGGGATTTGATATCTCCGACTTAAATCAATCTTGGAGAAATATTTTGCCTTATGCAGTCAAGAGAACACCTGGGTTGGATGAGGGCAGTGGCTCTACCTGGAATTGGGTATGGCTGTTCAAAAGCCGGTAGTCGATACACAGTCGGTGTTCCCCGCTGGGTTTCCGCAATAAGACAACCCCCGCATTATGGGGGGATGTCGAGGGCGAAATGATATCATCATCCAGAAGCTTCTGGATCTCGGCCTCCAGTGCCTCCTCTTTCCAGAAAGAGACTGGGTAGACCCGTTACCGGATGGGGTCCGTGCTAGTCAGGGTAATGTCAAACTCGACTAGCCCCGTCCGACCTGGCTTGTCAGTGAGTACATCACTATGGGACTCTAATAGACGGCCGATTCTCTTTCTATCTCTTTATGAAAGATCTGGATTTGCCTTAACGTCCCTATGGGTTGCCCTAGAGAGTAAAGGGTATTCCCTACCGGCGTCCGGCCCTGTCTCGGTTTCCATGGCGACGGCCATCGCCATGAAGTGGGGGGATTCTTCATCGGACCTCTCCTCGTTTTTCTTGAGGAGATTAATGTGGAAAATCTTAGACTTTCCGCATATCTTAATCCCATAGTTGGTGCGGGATATCACCCGTTCCACTGGGAAAGGTCCCTGCCACCCGACTTCGAGCTTATTACCCCCGGTGGGGAGCAACAAAAACACTCTGTCTCAAACCTGTAGAGACCGCTCTTTCGTGCGCCTATTGTAATAGGCGGCGTGTCTCTTCCATGCCTTCCGTAAGTTACTCGCGGCCAAAGCCCACCCGGTCTTGAGTTTTTGTTTTAACTCTTCGACATACTTAGACGAGGACACTACCTCCTCGGAAGTGTGATCCTCTGCCCAACACCCCAGCAAGGCTTACAGATGCCCCTTGATCGGCCGCCCAAACAGCAAGGTAGCCGGCGGCAGACCGGTTGACCCATGGAGAACCTCTCGATAAGCAAAGAGAGCATCCGGGATATACTCATCCCATCTCTCAGGCTTATCTTGGGCCAGCTTTCTGAGCATAGTCATCAGCGTCCCATTGAACCTCTCCACTAGCCCATTTGATTGAGAGTGGTATGGGCTGGTGTGAATGTGGTAGGCATGAAATATCCGGAAGACCTCTTCCATCAATTTCCCACAAAACTGGGACCCATTGTCCGTTAGGATCTGATTTGGGAAACCCAACCGGCGTGAAGGCTTCCATAAGCTGTGTCGGCCACCCCTTTCGAGTCGATAGTGGCCAGTGGTATGGCTTCCGCCCACATGGAACAGCAGTCAACCATCGTGAGTATATACATATTCCTCTTCCTAGTCCTAGACAGAGGTCCCAATATGTCGACGGCGACTCTTTCAAACGGTGCATTCATAATGGGCATCTCCCCTAGAACCACCGCGCTGTCCAGTGTTTAGGTGCCACTCGGCACTCTGGACATGACTTGACATACCGTCGCACATCCCCCGACATTCCTGGCCAATAGTAAAGGCAGGAAAGACTTTGGAGGGTTGCCCCGACACCCATATGTCCACTGAAGGATATGGTGTGCCTCATATAAAGGAGTTGTAATCTATACTCTTTGGGGACCACCAGCAGTCCGTACTGACGGTCCTCTCTGCCAGCTCGGCGGTATAGTAACCTGTTCTTCATGTAGAATTGGCCCCGGGTTGTAGGGTGACTACTGTTGGGCAACCTTTTTTAAGCAAGGACGCAACGTCGCGTTCTCACTCTGAGCAGTTCTCAATTCCCCTGGCAAAGGGTTGGAGACCCGTTCTTATGGTGGCTCATCCCCTTTCTGGGAGCGGGTGTGCATAGCTTCCACTACGATCGTGTTCCTCGGTTCTCCTTAGAACACGTAGGTATTACCTCAAATCAGGGGATCGATCGGATCGGGGAGCACGGCCACATGAATGGTACCGGTAACATACTTACACGAATGTCAACTTGGGCGAGCGGCATACTCATAGCCACGGCACTCTTCGTGGCTGGCTGGATCTCCATGGTTTTGCCGGTGCGCTGCTCCGGGTGTACCAGGTGTGATACAATTACCGCTTCGAATTGCAGACTGGTGTCATAAAGACATTCCACCTGTTACCCATCACTTCGATCATCTCAAACACTAGTGGTCTCTCAGGTTCTCGGTTCACATTACCCGTCTTCACTTTCTTGCTAGGTCTATCCCTAACATCTGCAAGACAATCAAAGTGTAAGTCCTTCGGTGCCCTCTTACACCTAACAGTATGATGAGTAGGGGACTTACAGAATTTTGACCACCGTTTTCTCCCCTTTCTCTTTGGAGAGCCAGGTGGGCTATTCTTACCGGGTTTAATGTTAGAGTTCTTCTCTAAAGTGTTAGCCTGTTTGGGCTGTTCATTAGAGACTTTCGCCTTACCTTTCTTACCTTGATCCTTGTCTTTCGACCTCGGATCCGTTGGACTGGTGTCTCCAGTCTCGCCATAGACCTAGACATATCGTTCAGCTAACTTGGTAACGATATCTAACCTTTCAGCCCCATTCTCACCTAACACCGCCCAGGCCCAAACGACATCCGATATGGTGACCTACTGGTGATGTCAGATGATGACACTGGCCAGAGAATTCAACACCAGTATCCAGAGGGGTCAGATCAAAGAGGAATAGCTACACAGCTACTTGCTGCCGCTGCCAAAACCGAACAAAGTCCATTCCAAGATAAGCGGCTACAGAATCATTACGATGCAGAACACTGCTGGCAAGCTACTGTAGAAAATTGTAGCACACAAACTTGCTTCTGACTTGGAACAACTCGGCTGCTTCCGCCCACACTTAGGGGATACAGACGTAACAAAGAGTCATGGCTGAATGCGGCGGTCTTGGCTCAAGATGTTTACGAAGGATTTCAGGTCAGAGAAGAGACATGTGCAGCCGCCATAGACTTAGAGGACGCATA